>CM019741.1:11776791-12055421 GCA_009761775.1 Ficus carica | reverse complement strand
TTCTTCTTATTTCTGCAATCATATTGGCGATGACCTTTCTTTCCACAAAAGAAGCATTTTCTGGAAAACTTCTGGTGATCATTGGCGGACTTCTTGAACTTCTTGTCATTGTTGACTTTGAAGTTCTTTCGAAACTTACTTCCTTCGGCAACATGAACTTTAGAGGAATCCACAATCTTTCTTTTGGAATCACGAGATCTATACTCTTTTTCGATCCTCAAGTACTTTTGTAATTCCTCCAAAGTTATGTCATCTCTCCTATGAAGGAGTTTCTTTCTATAACCATTCCAACTTTGGGGTAATTTAGAAATAAGCCCTCACTTGAAATGATTCAGAAATTTCTACTTTCAATTCTCGAAACTTAGTAACATTGATTTGCAATTCATGTATTTGATCAAGGATGGACTTGATATCAACCATGACAAACTCAAGATATTTCAAAATAAGAAATTTGTCCGTACCTTCTTTCTCTGTTTTGTACTTGCATTCAAGTGCATTCCATATCCCTATCAGAGATTACCTTGAATTGTAGAGATCATAGAGCCTATCGGAAAGTGTGTTGAGAATGTGACCCCAGCACATCACTTTATCATGTTCACGCTTCTTCCTTGCAACCTTCACTATGTCGGAATTGTCCTCCTTTGGTTTCGGAAGTGGCTCCAACTTCAGATCAAGAACACAGGCAATCTTAAGGACGGTGAGTAATTTCCTTTCCAGCGGGTGAAGTTTGTGCCATCAAAACGATCAAGTTGGACATTTGGATTGAGAAAGGAAGTCATATTCTTTTCAACCTCCATTGCAGTAGAATAAAACCTTAAATATTGTTGTAGAATATGAGAGAACAAGAACTATGGAGGCAAAGAAAACTAAAAGCAAGATGAGCTTAAGGCGTATTGATTATACTTTCCTTTAATGTTTTGTTTGCCCTCACTATAAAGTTTGCTAATGAGTTTAACGGTAGATTACCCCCAAGATACAACAAACCCTTGAACACAATATCTAACAATAATATTGTGTTCCAGAACAAGATATGAAATATGTAAATTTTTGGAGTTTTTAAAAGCACAGAGGTACATTTTCATAACCGTTGCAACCATGGTAATCATGTAAGCTTCTCCAAGAGGTGCCTCTTCATTGCAAAGATTTCTCTATATCTATTCAATTATCATAAATGATATATCAGCTATTGATAATAATTCAGTTTTGTATAAAGATATATAACCAATAGACACAACGGTTTGAAACAACTCAAAAGACACATTCAGAATATCATAACAAGACGTATTGCGCGGCCGCGTGCCTGAATGGCGAGGCTGTGCGGCCCTCTCGGCATAGAGGGAGCATGCCTGCGAGGCCATGCTGCTCTCTTGGTCTGCTGGGCAGGTTGAAAGGAGCACACGGGCGCGCTCGCGTGCCATATGTGGCGCGGCCGCGCTGCCTTCTCTACCCTCTCAGCCTTCGCGGCCTTCTTGTGTCTTTTGATCTTATGTCAAATAGAGATATATTACAATCTCCCTTATATATGCTTGGCATGATCTAGTTTGTTGGATGCGACCTCCTCTCTCTTCATGCTCCTCATGATTTTGACGATGTATTTCACTCTTAGGGCATTCCCAACAATCTCCCACTTGCCTTAAGCTAGTAAATGTTTCATGTCTTGCATCCCCATTGTCTCTACGTGCCTTTCATAGCTTCTAGCCACCAAAGTCTTAGTAAAGGGATCAACAATATTTTCTTCAGCTTTCTGCTGGACGAAGGAGTGAGCTAATGTGAAAATACGTGGGCGCGCCGCAGTGAATTCAGCACCGCTTTGTAGCTCTCCGTGTGGACGTGTGGCTAGGCGCGATTGGGACAAACTCGCAAGTGCACGTGAGCTCAATGGAATGCGTGGCATGGGATCGCAAACTCTGCTATAGTGGGACACATGGCGCATTCTAACTAGTTAGACACGCGGTGCGAGGGGGAAAGGTTTAGAGTTAGTGCGCTCCACACGTCGGCTCTCTGATAAGTGAAGAAGCGAGCTCATACGAAAATATGTGGGCACGCTCGCAACTGATTCAGCACTGCTCTGTAACTCTACGCGTGGACACGTAGCGAGGTGCAGTTGGGACAAACTCGCAAGTGCATGCGAGCTCAGTGGAACGTGCAGCATGGGATCGTAAACTTTGTTATAGTGGGACACGTGGCGCTCTCTGACTGGTGGCAAATATAATTCGAATTTTAATCCTCTTTTTTGGCTATTTGATGACCGTATTGCCCCCAGTTTGAGTCTAAAATTCCCTTTTTGCTCATTCTCACCTAATTGATGACAAAAACAATTATTTAAAGAGGAAAATAAATAATATGTTAAAACTAATATTAGGCTAATTAGATAAAATTAAGCCAAATTATACAAAATCAAAATAAACTAATATAAACTAAAATTATGCAAAATTATACTAAATTTACCTAAAATAGATTAAAACGCTCTAGAACATTGCTAATTTAGATGTGTAAAAGTGGTAAAATAACTCTATTGTGTAGAGTTATCAATGGGTTATAGTCTCGTGAGGGCTTCCAATGGCGATACTCATAAACACGAACAAAAGAAAGACTTGACACAATTTCAAAAGGAAAGAAAAATAAATAAATAAACAAAGACATGACACTGTTTTTTCAAGGCACTATGCATTCACTTTGTTACTCAGATACATAACAACAATCCAATAACAGTATGTACATTATCCAAAACATAAGAAGCTGTTACTACCACATCTCCCAATCTCACATATATCATTAAGTATACTCATGCAAAAAGATCAATTATCAAAATTACACCAATCTAGCCATTTTCAAAAAAAAAAAAAAAAAAAAAAAAAAAAAAAAAAAACATGTCTAACCCCAAACCTCACATGATGCAAGTAAGGATCAACTCTCAAAAGAAAACAAACCCAATATGTGTTGTTGCCCGCAAAATATGATAAAGGGCGCAAAAGTCAAATGAAGAATCATACCACACACTTACACCCAGATGAAAGAAATAATGCCCAAAGCTTAGAAATAAAACAAAGCACTTTTTTTTTTTTTTTCCTTGTTTAGTTTTGTTTTTAAGTATTATTACACTCTACAACTCAAAAATTAGCATCCACTTCAAACCACTACTCTCTAAAAACAAGGAGGACTTTTTCATTAGGACTTATCCATAAATACAAACTTTACAAGCATTCAAATGTAGTCAATGTTGGAAAATAGGAAAGTTACTGAGATATGGCAGATCTCATTGGGATTAGTTAGCTATTTCATTTTTATCTTGTAAAGACACAATTAGGCAACTTATATTTTAGGAATGTAGTCAGTAGATTAGTTGTCACAATTACTAGTTTCTTCTTTTGTAATGTTTGTATTTTTCTATAAGTTAGTGCCTTGTAAATCAGTTTAGAGAATCGAATACAAAAGCATATTATTCCCTCAAATTCCCTTTCTATGTACATGGTATCTGAGCTACCCTAGAACACAACCTAAAAGTCCATCAATCTTAACCCTAGAATTCAATCACCATGTCTGATGTCTCATCTAAGTCAATTGTTCCTCCTTCTGTTGTTACTCCTAACCCATCAATAACCACTGAAAAACAAACCTCCAATACCAATTCACACTCTATCCAAATTACCACTATTCGATTGAATGGTGATAATTTTCTGAGATGCTCTCAGTCCGTGCGAATGTATATTTGAGGGCGTGGAAAAAGTGGTTATCTAACAGGAGACAATAAGACTTTTGGAGGAGTTATTTAGAACTCGACTTTGGTCTCTAATGCTAATTCTGGTCGGTCTATCAACAATCAGAGGGCAAAAGAAAAACCTCGTGTGTAGTGTGATTACTGCAACAACCCTCGACATACTCAGGATACTTGCTGGAAGATCCACGGAAAACTAGCAAATTTACAAAGCAACAGATTTGGAGACGAATCCAACTGAGGATTTCCCTCTTCCAATGAACCCGAGACAAGTCCCTTCAGTAAGGAGCAGATGGATCACCTTCTTAAACTGCTAAAATCCAATTCCTCATCTGGTACTGCTAGTGTTTCTCTAGCTCAGATAGGTAGAAATCTATATGCTCTCTCTTGTAATTCAAACTTTGCTCCTTGGATCATTGATTTAGGAGCATCTGACCATATGACCAATTTTTCTCATCTATTCCGTGTTTAATCTCCTTGTTCTAGTAGTGAAAATTTAATAATTCCATATGGTATTTTCTCACCTATTGAAAGAAAAGGTTTAAAAATTTAACTGAGAATATTGATCTTAAATCTGTTCTATATGTCCCTAAACTTACTTGCAATCTGTTATCCATGAGTAAACTATCCAAAGATTCTAAATGTTGTGTCACATTTTTTGATTCTCATTGTGAATTTTAGGACTGGAGCTCTGGGAAGATGATTGGCAGTTGATAGACGGCCTCTACTACTTTGATGAGAATCTACCTAGTAATACAAAATCTCAAGGCTTTAGTAGTATTAGTTCAATTTCTGTTCGTGAACAAATTATGATTTGACATCTTAGACTAGGGCATCCTAGTTTTTCTTATCTTAAACATCGATTTCCTTCTTTGTTTAAAGGCTTGGATTGTTCAACAGTTCATTGTGAAAGTTGTTTGTTATCAAAAAGTCATCGAACTACTTTTTTTAATAAACCTTATGATCTTATAAACCTTCAAAACCATTTTATTTGATTCATAGTGATGTTTGGGGCCTCTCAAGGGTCACCACTGTGTCTGGGAAAAAATGGTTTGTTTCTTTTATAGATGATCGTACTCGTTTGTGTTGGCTTTACTTAATGAGCGAGAGATCTAAAGTGGAAAAATTGTTCAAAGATTTTTACAACATGGTTGAAACCCAATTTTAAACAAAAACTTCATATTTTTCATTCTGATAATGGCACAAAGTATTTTAATGAATATTTGGGAAGTTTTTTGAAAGAGAAAAGTATTCACCATCAATCTACATGATGTGATACCCTGAGAAAAATGGAATTGCTGAAAGAAAAAAATAAACATTTACTTGAAGTGGCACGTGCATAATGTTTTCTATGAATGTTCCAAAATATTTGTGGGGAGAGGGAGTTTTAACAGCTTCCTATTTGATCAACAGAATGACTACCCATGTTTTAAAATACAGTACAACCTTGGAGTGTTTTAAGAATATTTTTCTAAAATCAAGGATTTACTCTGACTTGCCACTAAAGATTTTCGGCTACACTGTCTTTGTTCACATACCTAGTAAATTTCGTTCTAAACTTGATCCTAGAGTTGAAAATGTGTTTTCATAGATTATGCTCCAAACAAAAAGGGACATAAGTACTATAATCTTCAAACCAAAAAAATCCATGTTAGTATGGATGTGTCTTTTTTTCGGAAAATCAACCATATTTTAACAAAAAATTTCTTCAAAGGGAGAATAATGAGAGAGATGACAATTTTTGGATCATTTCTATAGTTTCTTTGCGTAATATAATTGTACAATATTTTGTTGAAACAACTCCTATTTTTCCCGAAAAACAAAATCAAGAAATTGATATTCAAGATCTTGAAAATAACGGAATACTAGTCAACCTATGCCAAATATAGATGTATCACAAACAGGGGGAGAAATACTGCAAAATATTCGCAATTCTGAGCTTCTGGCTTATATTAGGAAAAAACTTCATCAAAGGAGGAAAAAACCGTCTATTACTACAGCACGAGATCAATCAGAATCTCTGGACGATGGCAATCTGAATATCACTGGTAATCCTCCACAAAAATCTCCTAATCCCACTTCTGTCTCTCCACCGAAATCACTTCCTAATAAAAAACCACCTACACCTACAGATTTAGATATTCCCATAGCTCTTAGGAAAGGAACACAAAAATGCACAAAATCTCCTATTGCCAAATACCTATCCTATGAAAAATTGTGCAATAACCATAGAGCATTTACCTCTAAGATTTCTCTCTTGCTTGTTCCAAGAAATATTCAGGAAGCTCTAGATGATCCGAATTGGAAATTAACAGTCATAGAAGAGATGAATGCTCTTAGAAGAAGTGGAAATTGGGAGGTTGTCGACTTTTTAAAAATAAGAAGATAGTAGGGTGCAAGTGGATATTTATAGTGAAATGCAAAGCTGACAGAAGTGTAGAAAGAAATAAGGCTCGACTCGTAGCAAAAGGCTTTACACAAACCTATAGGATTGACTACCAGGAAACCTTTGTTCCAGTAGCCAAAAAAAATGCATTTGATTTTTACTGTCATTGGCTGTGAATTTCGATTGGCCTTTACACCAATTGGATATAAAAAAATGCAATAAGTTAGTGCCTTGTAAATCAGTTTAGAGAATCGAATACAGAAGCATATTATTCCTTCAAATTACCTCTCTATTTACAATACCCCAAACAATGAAAGGAAGAAAGAAAGAAATAATAATAATAACAACAACAACAACAACTAAGCTATATGTATAGATCATGGGCAAATGGGCTTCACTCTTCAAGAAAGATATCATGTTCAAATCTCACTTGGTTCAAAGTTTTTTTTTTTATTTTATTTATTTTATTTTTTTTTTAACATGAAAATTCTTTCCAATGGCTAAATCAGTTTCAATCGTCAAACTTCACCTTTCACACTTGTCACCAACTTTAATATGCAAAACTAGCAAACATGATGTCACATTATTCTAAGTCAAGGATAATACAAATACTAAAATCAAAAAAGTCATTACTTCTTCCAAATTCAAAAGTTCAAACATTATGCTCCAAAAAAAAATTCCCTCTAAAAGACTCCTTACCCCCAAACCCATTCTAAACATTGTCCTCAATGCTTCCTATTCTCAATGAAACATGTCATGCAAACACAAAATATATAGGAATAAAGAGAAACAAAAATGAAAGATTAAGTAGGAAAAACACACCTGGATCTGTTGTAGACAAACTAAAACAATGATGAGAGGGAAAAAAAAATCAAAATAGAAAAATGAAACACATGACACGTTATCTAAAAGGCTAGTAAATATGACACTAGAAGACGAAAAAAAAATAATTTTTTGATAAAAAAAAGGCTGGTAAATATGATAATATTGATAAAGAAGAAAAAAATGAAACTGAATTTGGATAAATAGGATCACTCAAACTATCTCCTCCTCTTGTTTTGGTGGTTGAAACTCCAAATATGGTTTCAGTCTTTGACCATTAACTTTAAAAATTTCATCCGTTCTTTGGAGTTTTCAACCTCAATAGCTCCATGAGGGTAAACAGTTTGAACAATAAAAGGACCCGACCATTTAGAACGTAACTTACCTGGAAAGAGATGCAAATGAGAATTGTATAAAAGTACTTTTTGACATGATACAAAGGATTTTCTTTGAATGTGCTTGTCATGAAAAACTTTCATCCTATGGCTTGTAAATCTTTGCATTCTCATAGTATTCATTTCTAATCTCTTTAAGTCCTGTTAGTTGCAATTTTTTCTTTAGGGTCAACATCTTGCATATCGATATTAAACTTCTTGATAGCCTAATATGCTCGATGCTCTAAATCCACTAGAAGGTGACAAGCTTTACCATACACCAGTCAATATGACGACATCCGAATAGGTGTCTTGTAAGCTGTCCTGTATGTCCATAATGCATCATTAAGTTGTAGAGATTAATCCTTCTATCTGGCTGAATTGTCTTCTTCAAAATTTGCTTTATCTCTCGGTTTGAGATCTCTACCTGACCACTTGCCTGTGGGTGATATGAGGTAGCAACCTTATGTGTGATGAAATATTTAACATGAGAATATCAAAAGGCTTATTGCAAAAGTGAGTTCCACCATCACTGATTATTGCACGTGGAATGCCAAAACGAGACAAGATGTTATTTTTCAAGAATGTTACCACAACTATGTGATCATTAGTCTTAGTTGGAATTGCTTCAACCCACTTTGACACATAATCAACTGCAACCAAAATATGCTTTAAACCAAAAGATGGAGGAAAAGGTCCTATGAAATCAATACCCCACACATCAAGGAGCTCCACAACGAGAATTGAATTAAGTGGCATCATATTCCTTTTTGTAATGCTTCCCATCCTTTGGCACCTATCACATAAAGAGCAAAAAATATGAGTGCATGGAAAAAGAGAAGGCCAATAAAAACCACATTGCAAAATTTTTGCCGCTATCTTTTTAGCACTAAAATGGCCTCCATAAGTTTGGTCATGACAAAAAGATATGACACTTTGAAATTCACTTTCTGGGACACATCTTCTAATAACTTGATCAACATATTATCTAAACAAGTAAGGATCCTCCCAAAAGAAAATTTTCACTTCAGCTAAAAACTTAGTTCTATCCTGCTTAGTCCAATGGCTCAGAAAATTGACCTGTAACAAGATAGTTAACTATGTCAGCAAACCATAGTAAGGTTTCTACACTTATAAGTTGTTCATCAGGGAAGATTCATATAAAGGAAAATCTTAATGAACAAAATCTACAACAATACGAGATAAGTGACCCGCCACAAAAATTTTCAGAGCCTTTTTTATCCCTAATCTCAATATTAAATTCTTGCAGAAGCAAAATCCAACGAATCAATCTTGGCTTAGCATCTTGCTTAGTGAGTAAATATTTCAAAGTAGCACGATCAGTAAAAACAACCACCTTACACCCTATGAGATATGATCGAAATTTATCTAATGCAAATAAAACAGCAAGCAATTCTTTCTTTGTGGTGGAATAATTTAACTGTGCATCATTGAGTGTCCTACTAGCATAGTAAATCACATAAGGCAAATGATCTTATCTCTGTCCTAAAACTGCCCCTACAGCATAATCAGATGCGTCACACATAAGTTCAAACGGCAAATTCCAATTAGGTGGCTGCATGATAGGTGAAGTCAACAATTCTTTTAGCTTCTCAAAAGCTTTTAAGCAAGAATCATCAAAGACAAAAGATACATCCTTAACAAGTAAATTGCATAAGGGTCTAGAACTTTTACTAAAGTCTTTAATGAATCTCCTTAAAAAACTAGCATGTCCAAGAAAAGATCAGGGGGAAGATTAGAGATTAAATCCATCTTGGCTTTGCCAACTTCAATTCCTTCCCGCTAGAAATTAATGTGACCAAGAACAATACGTTGCCTAACCATGAAGTGACATTTTTCCCAATTTAAAACCTAACTTTTTTCCCTGCATCTCTGCAAAACTAAGGTTAGATGATCCAAACATTGATCGAAAGAATCCCCATAACAGAAAAATCATCCATGAAAACTTCAAGAAATCTCTCTACCATGGCTAAAAAAATACTAAGCATGCATCTTTGAAAGTAGCAGGTGCATTACACAAACCAAATGTTATTCTCCTATATGCAAAAGTTCCAAAAGGACAAGTGAAAGTAGTTTTCTCTTGATCCTCCAGAGCAATGGGAATTTGATTATAACCTGAACAACCATCTAAAAAGCAATAAAAATCATGACCTGTAAGCATATCAAGCATTTGATCAATAAATGCAAGTGACAAGTGATCTTTTCTTGTGACAGAATTTAATTTTCTGTAATCAATGCTAACACGCGAACTTGCAGTTACTCTTGTAGGAATTAGTTTCATTATTATCATTAGAAACTACTGTAATACTTGACTTCTTTGGAACAACTTGTACAGGACTCACCCAACAACTATCTGAGATAGGATAAATAATTCCAGCATCTAACAGTTTAAGCACTTCATATCTTACCACCTCTGTCATGTTAGGATTCAACCTGCATTGCATCTCTCTAGTAGACTTAGCATTTTCTTCAAGATGAATACGATGCATGCAATCTACCGGATTGATACCTTTGATATCAGCTATGGTCCATCCTATCACTTCCTTGTGTTCCTTCAAGACATCTAGCAATTTATCTTTTTGATCAGAATCAAGGGAAGAAGAGATGATAACATGTAAGGTGTCAGACTCTCCCAGAAAAGCATATTCTAGAGTGGTCAGGCAATGCTTTGAGCTCTAATTTTGGTGGTGCTTCGATAGATGGACTAATCTTCTTTTCTGAAGGGAGAAGTGGCTCCACCTTTGCTTGCCATTTATTTGTATCATGGTTGGCGCTGATCAAGTAAAGCATTAACCTTTTGGATAGCACTATTAACATCAAAAGATAAACCAAAGTGAGTTAAACATATGTCTAATGGATCATCACAATGGTTAAAAACAAAAGAATCTTCCACTAGTGCTTCTATCAAATCCAATTAAGCAATTTCATCTTCATCATGTGGTTGCTTAGTTACATTGAAAACATTCAACTCAATAGTCATGTTACCAAAGGAAAGCTGCATGATTCCATTCATGCAATTAATAATAGCATTAAGAAGTTGCCAAGAAGGTCGACCTAAAATAACAGGAATATGTTTCTTAGAGTCCTACACTGGTTGAGTATCAAGGACAATAAAATCTATAGGAAAATAAATTTGTCACTTATATCTTAACATCCTCCACAATACCTCTTGGTATCTTCACAGATCTATCAGCAAGTTGCAAAATAATAGAAGTAGGTTTTAACTCACCTAGTCAAAGTTGCATATACACAGAGTATGGTAAAAGGTTAACACTAGCACCTAAATCCAACAAAGCCTTATTAATCATTCGGTCTCCTATAAAACAGGAAATAGTAGGACAACCTGGATCCTTGAATTTCGGTGGAGCTTTGCATTGAATTATAGAGTTAACCTGTTCAGTGAGAAAAGCTTTCTTGTGCACATGCAATTGTCTCTTTTAGTACATAAATCTTTCAAAACTTGGCATAGGCAGGAAATTAATTAATAGCATTAAGTAAAGAGATGTTGATACTATAAGAAAGACAGAGAATGGTGAAAGGTTTTCTGTATTTTCTCTCTTAGGATACAAACATACACGATTTCTCTCTTATAGAAGAGAATACAGAATAACGGAAAAGGAAATAACAAAAAATAGGAAACTAATTTACAACCACTAGCTGTCCTAGGAAGTTTCATAATTTACATAATTGACTAACAGCCTAAATACAATACAATGCCTATTTACAGCTAATAAAGAGTCCTTGATTTCGGTAATACCGAAATCTCCTCTTTTCCAACACTCCCCTCAAGCTGGTTTGAAGATATCCTTCATACCCAGCTTGCCAATTAGCTTGTCGTATTGTCTTGTAAGAAGTCCCTTGGTAAGTACATCTGCAACTTGTTCAGTGGTAGGCATGTATGGCATACAGATCAAACATTTTTCAAGTTTTTCCTTCATAAAGTGTTTGTCTATCTCCATATGCTTAGTTCTATCATGTAGCACTGGATTGTGAGCAATTGAAATAGCAGCTTTATTATCGCAGTATACTCTCATAGGCAATTGATTAGAGATCTTTAACTCCTCCAAAAGTCTCTTAATCCACAATACCTCACAAATTCCATGAGCAACCAATCTAAATTCGGCTTCTGCACTGCTTCTTGCTACCACATTCTGTTTCTTACTTCGCTAGGTGACCAAATTACCTCCAACAAAGGTGCAGTATCCTGAAGTTGACCGCCTATATGTGATACTCCCAGCCCAATCTGCATCAGTGTAGGCTTCTACTTGCAAATGCCCATGATTTTTAAACAGTAAGCCTTTTTCTGGATTCCCCTTTAGGTACCTGAGAATCCTATAGATTGCATCAAAGTGTTCTTGTCCAAGTGAATGCATAAACTGACTAACCATGCTAACCGCAAAAGCTATATCTGGCCGTGTATGTGACAAATAGATCAGTCTTCCAACAAATCGTTGATACCGCTTTTTAGTCAGGACTTCTTCAGCTTTAGATGGCTGGAGTTTAAGATTGGGCTCAATAGGCGTCTCGGCTGGTTTACATCCTAGCAGGCCTGTCTCACCAAGTAAATCAATAACATATTTACGTTGGTTTACAAAAATACCTTCTTTAGATCTAGCAAACTCCATTCCGAGAAAATACTTCAATGCACCCAAATCCTTGATCTCGAAGTCAGTTGCAAGTCTCTTCTTTAGTCTCTTCAGTTCTTCACTATCATCACCTGTCAAAATTATATCATCCACATAGACAATTAAGATAGCAACCTTGCCTTCTTTACTATGCCTGTGAAACATGGTATGATCAGCTTGACTCTGACAGTAGCCATAACTCTTCACAACTTTCCCAAACCTCTCAAACCAAGCTCTAGGAGACTGTTTAAGGCCATATAAAGATTTCTTTAGTCTGCATACTTTCTTCAGCCCCAATTTACCTTCAAACCCAGGTGGTAGATTCATAAAAACCTCTTCCTCTAAATCACCATTCAAGAAAGCATTTTTCACATCTAACTGGTGTAATGACCAGTTGAAATTCACAGCTAGAGATAGTAAGACCCTGATTGAGTTTATCTTAGCTATAGGAGCGAACGTTTCTTGATAATCAATCCCATAGGTTTGGGTGAACCCCTTTGCTACTAGTCTCGCCTTGTATCTTTCTACACTACCATCAGCTTTACATTTGACCGTAAAGACCCACTTACAACCCACTGTTTTCTTCTCCTTAGGTAGATTAACTAACTCCCAAGTACCACTTTTTCTCAGAGCATTCATCTCTTCCATTACTACTAATTTCCAATTCGGATCATCAAGTGCTTCCTGAATATTTCTAGGGACAAATAGGTTTGACACTTTTGAGGTGAAAACCCTATAAGTGTGAGATAATTTTTCATAAGATAAATATTTGGCTATGGGATATTTAGTGCAGGTTCGGGTACCTTTCCTAACATCTATAGGGATGTCAAGATCAGATGGTTCTAGATTTGGTAGAACTGAAGGAATTGAAGAAAATGAGTTGGGTTTAGAATTACCTATGATCTCTGTAGGTCCAGTTCCCGAGGGTTGAGATTGATCAATGCCAAGAGAGATAGGTTTACTTTGACTCTTAGGATGAAGTTTTCTCCGAGTATAAACCAGAAGCTCAGTATTAGGTGGTTCTACACCCTGTTGTAGTGTTTCTCCCCCTGTTTCAGATACAGTAATGCTTGGCTCTATATGACTAGGATTGTTTTTATCAAAATGAGTATCAGTGTCTGGAGTGACAATAGGATGAGAAGAAGAATGAGGTGAAGTAGTCAAATCGCATTTGGTAAAGGAGTAGGATTTAAGTCCCAAAAATTTTCTTATATCACCTCATACTCCCCCTGAAGAGAATTTTTGTGAAAGTATGAGTTATGTTCAAAGAAATTGACATCCATACTTACATAAATTTTCTTAGTTTGAGGATTGTAACACTTATACCCCTTCTTATTAGGAGCATATCCTATGAAAACACGTTTAACAGCTCGAGGGTCAAGCTTTGACTGAATACTGTTGGGTATATGAACAAAAGCAATGCAGCCAAATATTTTTAAAGGTAAATCAAAGAATAGCCGAGAGAAAGGAAAAAAGTTTTTAAAAAATTCCAATGGCGTGCTGTAATTTAAAACTCGTGTTGGCATTCTATTAATCAAATAGGAAGCTGTCAAAATAGCATCCCCCAAAGATATTTTAGGACATTCATTGAAAACATCATAGCACGAGCCATTTCAAGTAAGTGTTTGTTTTTTCTTTCGGCAATTCCGTTTTGTTGAGGAGTATCCACATAAGTAGACTGATGGTGAATACCCTTTTTCCTTAAAAAATCACCTAGAACTTCATTAAAATACTCGGTTCCATTATCAGTATGTAAAATACTAATTTTTTCTTGAAATTGAGTTTCTACCATAGTATAAAAGTTCCTAAAAAAATTTTCAACCTCAAATTTTTCATTCATCAAATAAACCCAACATAGCCAAGTGTGATCATCAATAAAGGTAACAAACCATTTTTTCTTAGAGAGAGTAGTGATTCGTGAAGATCCCCAAGCGTCACTATGTATTAAGTAAAATGGTTTCGAAGGTTTATAAAGTTTTGGCAAATAAGTAGTACGATGACTCTTAGACAAAAAACAACTTTCACAGTAAAAAGATGAACACTCCAAACCCTTAAATAAATGAGGAAACAAATGTTTAAGTTATGGAAAACTAGGATGGCCAAGTCTTAAGTGTCAAAGCATTATTTGTTCATAAACAGAATTAGAACTAACACTACTGAGGGACCGAGCCTTTTATTACTGGAGAAATCACCATCGAAGTAGTAAAGTCCATCTATCAGCTTAGCACTGCCAATCTTCTTCCTCGAGTTCCGGTCCTGAAATTCACAATGGGAATCATAGAAAACAACACAACAATTAGATTTCCTGGTTAATTTACTCACATTCAAAAGGTTACAGGCTAATTTGGGAACATGGAGAACTGACTTAAGGTCTATAGTTTCTGAGATTTTTATCAGCCCTTTTTCCTGCAATGGATGAAAAACTACCATCTGCTATTCTAATTTTTTCAAAACCAGAACATGGGGAATAAGTGCTAAAAAAATTGGATAGGTTGATCATATGATCAGATTCTCCAGAATCTATGATCCATGGAACGGGATTTTGACAAAAAGAAAGAGTGTGTAGTGCACTACCTGTTTGTGCAAGAGAAACACTAGGAATACCCGATGAGGAATTGAATTTTAGCAGCTTTAGAAGGTGATCCATCTGCTCCTTGCTAAAGGGACTCGTCTTAGCTTCATTGGCAGTGGCGGTAACTTGGCTGCTTCTGTCAC
The DNA here is from genome assembly GCA_009761775.1 of Ficus carica. NCBI lineage: Eukaryota > Viridiplantae > Streptophyta > Magnoliopsida > Rosales > Moraceae > Ficus > Ficus carica. Next base: position 12,040,763 of record CM019741.1, on the reverse strand, counting down.
CGGGCTTACCATTCTTCAAGTGTGCTGGTTTGCTGTGGAGTTTCCAGCAATTCTCCCTAGTATGACGTGGTTTGTTGCAGTAGTCGCACCAGACCCGCGGCCTTTCGCCAGTTTTGGGCTGAAAGCTGGTTGCTTTGTTGGCAGCAGCCTCTGAAACAAAGAGAGCAGAAGTCTCAATAGGTCCACCGTGTGTTTTCTTCCCCAACATCACATGTCTGCGAGTCTCCTCCCTTCGGACCTCAGCAAACACTTCATCAATCGAGGGAAGTGGAGTCCTGCCAATTATCCTACCCCGGACTTCATCAAATTCCATATTAAGTCCTGCAAGAAATTTATAAATCCGATGATCCTCCACAATCCGTTTATAGAGGCTGGCATCTTCAACAGATTTCCATTCATGATCGCTGAATAGGTCCAAGTCTTGCCAAAGACACTTCAAGGAATTGAAATACTTGGTGACATAATCTTCTCCCTACCGAATATCACCAAGTTTTAAAGTCAATTCATAGACTTGAGACTGATTGCCCAAATCAGAGTACATCTGATTCACGTTGTCCCAAAGTTCTTTGGCCGTGGAGTAACACAAATAGTTGGACCTGATATCCTCCTCCATGGAGTTCACCAACCAAGTCATCACCATTGAATTTTCTGCATCCCAGGTCATGTACGTTGGGTCCTCTGGTGCTGGCGCCGGTTTGTCCCCTGTCAAATACCCAATCTTACCGTGTCCTCTGATGTACATCCGTACTGACTGAGACTACCGTAAAAAATTATCACCATTGAGGCGAATTGTAACGCCACAAATGCTCTCTAACTTTAACGTTAGAAAATTTAACATTAGAATTAATATAGATAATGTGATGAGATAGCAATTTCTTCATTCTAATGTTATGTTGAGTTATTTTTTTTCACAGGTGACGCGACGAGGACTCGATGTGCTAGAACAATGTTCATGCCAAATTGATGAATTTTTATGATGATTTGATAATTTTGTGTGATAGCTTAAAAATATATGTAATAAAGAAATTGTTGAATTTATTTTTTTTATATTATATATAAAGCATAAATATATTGTTATACGATTATAGTATATGTTTATATGTATATACTAGATGTAAGAATAATTTATAAATATATATATAGATTGTACTGTATATATTTACCTTCATATATATATATAATGTATATATATATTAAGTTATTTGATTAGTCAAATGTATATATATAATTTTATATGTATATATGTGTATATTGGGAAATCTGGAGGAGGAAATGAAGGGGGAAGGGACGTGTTTTAAAAAAAAAAAAGGGGGGGAAAGGAGAGATTTTTTGCATTCTATTTAATCTATTAATTGGATGACTACCTTATTTGTTCAAAATGACAGCCCATAATCAAATATCAGAAAATTTATTTTCAATTAATTCCCAATTTAATTCCACACAATCTGCCATTGGTTTCTCAAACCTAACTCTTTGCATATCTCTCCCTCTCTATTGCTCTCTCTATTATTCACACACACAAATAGAAAACAAACCCTCTATTTCTCTCAGCCCTCTCCCACGCACAAACACACAGGAAAAAAAAAAAAAAAAATTTCTGCCAAACCTCTAAGTTCTTCAAGACCGAAAATCAAAGAATTTCAAGGTATGTTTCGGTATAGCTTTATGATGATGATGAGTTTGTTGTTGGTTTTAGTTTGGGATTATTTAGAGATTGAATGATTTTTATGTGTTAGAAAGATGTCTTAGGGCTGTTTTGTGTGTGTGTATGAATCATATACATTGTGATGATATTTTTTTTATATATATACTTTTAATGATTTTCGGATTTGACCACTGTTACTGGATTTCCAGATTTTGTGATAAGTTTTGAAACTGTTTTTGGGAATCCAAACGGTCTCCGTTTTTAACAAAATTGATATTGTTGGAAAGCCCTAGATGTCTATTTTCATTTGAAATCAGTTTCATATCTTTTGGAGTTATTTGTGAATTTTTATGATTTTTCAAATAGGTAGAGGTCGGACTGCCAAGTTCGGTAAAATTTTAATGATCAGATTTCAAAACTGTTTATGAGAATGCAAACGGTCTCCGTTTTTAACAAATTTGATATTTTTATAAAGCTATAGATGTCTATTTTCATTTGGAATCAGTTTTATATCATTTGGAGATATCTGTAAATTTTTGTGATTTTTCAAACCGGTAAAGGTCTGGCTGCCAGTTTCAGAAAAAGTTTAGAAATCAATTTCAAAACTATTTTTGAGGGTCCAAACGGTCTTCATTTTTTATGAATTAGATACCATTAGAAAGATCTGGATGTCTACTTTCAATTAAAATTAGTTTCAGATCATTTGGAGCTCTGTATGAATTTTTATGAATTTTTGAAGGGATAAAGGTCTGATTGGCAGATTCTATCAAAATTTGAAATTTCATGAAATTGTTTAATTTTTGTGTTTTGATGTAATTAAATGATGAAATAGGCCTTGTAGGTGCTGCTATGATATGATGGATGTGTTTGATGAATTATTATGAGCTTTTGTTGATTTTATTATATTTATTATTCATGGCATGAACGGTTCTAAAGACGAGCACCCGAGACCTCAATTGCGCGTCACCATCGGAAAATTCAAAAAGGTTAAGTAAGGCGTTTAAGTAAGTACACTCTCACCTGCAACATGAATTAAAGATTTGAGAAGTATATATTTTGATGTTGATGATGATGTTATGATGTTCTTAAATAATACTTCTCCTATGATGACGTTTTGATGAAAAGTATATATATGGTATGTATATGTATTTTTATGTTTTAAAATGGCGTTGTACACCCTTGATGATGATGATGATGATGATGTTGTCCGGTGAGCGGACTTTTGTCACCGTTGGTTTGGGATTTGCTACCCCAACCCTTCCGTGACTAGCGCGCTATGATGGTACAACGCCGGGCCCAATATATGACGGTTTTAAAAGTAAAAAGTTTTTAAATGATGTTTATATTTATGATGATAAAGAAAAATGTTTATTTTTGTGAGATTTAAGTGTCTTACTAAGCCCTTACTTATATAAGTTAATTCATGTTGCAGATAAAGGAAAGGGTAAGATGTAGTGCTGGAGGAGCTTGGAGCGGATGGCGGGACGATATATGATAGGAAAACGGGAGGAACGATCTTGAGATGGACATTTATAATTTCAAATGAAGTTTTGAGACTTTAATTTATTATTATTTGATTGAAGGTCTCATATGGACTTAAATTTTATTTCATGAATTCAGTTTTTAAAATATATATATTAATTATGAAGTTTATTTCGATATAGTTTTACAAAAAAAAAAAAAAAATTCTAGAGTTTTCTAAAATTATCTAAGTAAAGTTTTCCGTTATATAAAGATTTTTATTTTAAGCTTAATCTTTTCCGCAATTTTATAAGAGATGAATGATTAAATAAGAAGTAAACTGTAACGGTCCGTGAGGGGTCGTTACAGATATGGTATCAGAGAGGTTTCCTATTTCCTATCATGCATCGCCACGTATCCACTTCAAACTTCTTCAAGTAAGTAATTAACTAGTTTCCTTAAATAGAAATGTAAGAGTTGTGAGGTGATGTTCTATTTATGGAAAGTTTGAATCCTGACTCGATATCCAAAAAAAAAAAAAAAAAAAAAGTCTCTTATTGATAATTTTGCTTCTAACAGACGACTAACATAAGATGGTACGCGGACGAGGACGTGCAGCTCGAGGACGTGCAGTTCGAGGACGTGGTAATGGTCGAGTGCATGTCGAAGATGAGGTTGCTGCGGAACCTAACTTGGCAGAAGTTATGGAGCAATTGCGTCAAGACCAACGAAGAGGTCGTGGACAAGTTGAAAATGAAGCGGTGGCAGAGCCTAATTTAGTAGAAATTGTGGCTCAACTTCAGAGGCAAGTTCAGCAGCAACAAGCTCTTATTAACAACTTGCAAGCTAATGCCAACAGAGTGGAAGTCCCTATTGATCCACCGGCTGCACAGCCAGTGCAAAATAGAGGAGTTCAAGCAGCAACAAATCATGAGCCCCTGTATCTGCGATTCAAGAGGATGAAGCCTAAGGAATTCAATGGTTCAACTGACCCTTTGGTAGCTCAAGGATGGTTGAAGTCGATCGAGTTAGTGCTTAATTTCATGGATTTAACCGATAATGAGAAAGTGAAGTGTGCTTCCTACTGTTTGATGGATGATGCTAGAATCTGGTGGGAAGGAATAGAGCTGAGTAGGGATATAAGTCAAATGACATGGGAAGACTTTTATCCAGAAATTTAACGAGCAGTATTTCAACATGTCTGTGACCAGGGAACATTATGACGAGTTTAATAACTTTCGTCAAGGAAATCTATCAGTGACAGAAGCAGCTGCTGAGACATCTACTGTTGTCACATGTCAGATACTTGTTAATAACCGGTGTGCTAATGTTCTTTTCAACACAGGAACCTCACACTCCTTTGTGTCTTCTATTTTTGCTAAAAGACTAGGCATAAATAAGGATATCTTGAGTCAGGGATTCACTACGACACTACCCTCTGGGGAAGTGATGATGTCTACTCATTGGCTACGAGCAGTGCCGATGAGAATTGTTGATAGAGAGCTCTACAGTAATCTGATAGTGCTCGAGATGTTTGACTATGACCTAATTTTAGGTATGGATTTCTTGGGAAAGTATAACGCGTCTATTGAATGCCGAAGACGTAAAGTCGTGTTTAATCCCGAAGGAGATGATTGGTTTGAATTCATTGGTGATGCGAAGAAAAGGGCGAAGTTGTTTCTGTCAGCAATGAAGGCTCGAAAGATGCTAGCCAATGGCTGTAACGGTTTCTTAGCCAGCATCGTAGATAAGAAGAAAGAAGAAAATTTGAAACTTGAAGATGTACCTGTCGTACGAGATTTTGGTGATGTGTTTCCAGAGAACTTGTCAGGTTTGCCGCCAGATAGAGAAATCGAGTTCGAGATTGAGTTAGCACCGGGCACTGGGCCAATCTCCAAGGCACCTTATCTTATGGCACCTGCTGAATTGAATGAATTACATGAGCAACTTCAAGAGCTATTGAACAAGGGTTTCATTCGCCCTAGTCATTCACCGTGGGGAGCTCCGGTTTTATTTGTGAAGAAGAAGGATGGTACAATGAGACTCTGCATCGACTATAGAGAACTAAACAAGGCGACCATAAGGAACAAGTACCCATTGCCGAGAATTGATGATTTATTCGACCAATTGCAAGGTGCGACTGTGTTTTCGAAGATTGATTTACGATCTGGATACCACCAACTGAAGATCAAGGAAGGAGATATTCACAAGTCAGCCTTCAGAACTCGATATGGTCATTATGAGTTTGTGGTCATGCCATTTGGGTTGACCAATGCCCCTGCTGCTTTCATGGACCTGATGAATAGAGTGTTTAAGGAGTTTCTGGATAAGTTTGTGATAGTGTTTATCGACGATATTCTCATTTATTCAAAGACTCGAGACCAACATGAGAAGCATATAAGGACAGTTTTGCAAACATTGAAACAACACCAGTTGTATGCCAAATTCTCTAAGTGCGAGTTTTGGTTGGATCGTGTGGCATTCCTTGGTCATGTGATTTCTAAAGATGGCGTAATGGTGGATCCTGCGAAGGTTGAGGCTGTTAGTAATTGGAAGAGACCAACCAACGCAAGTGAGATCAGAAGTTTCCTTGGTTTAGCGGGATATTACAGGAAATTTGTAGCTAATTTCTCAAAACTTGCTATGCCGCTTACGACACTTACTCGAAAAGGAAAGAAGTTCGAATGGACAGAGGACTGTGAAAAGAGCTTTCAAGAGCTGAAGAGGCGACTCACAAGTGCTCCAATCTTGACGATTCCGGATGGGGATGAAGGGTTCGTAATTTACAGTGATGCTTCTAAAATGGGACTTGGTGCAGTCTTGATGCAGAATGAGAAGGTTATTGCCTATGCTTCAAGGCAATTGAAGGACTACGAGAAGAACTATCCCACCCATGACCTAGAGTTGGCTGCCGTTGTTTTTGCATTGAAAATATGGAGGCATTAATTGTATGGAGTCCGATGCCAAATATTCACCGACCACCAAAGTTTGAAGTACTTCTTCACGCAGAAAGATTTGAATATGAGGCAAAGGAGGTGGCTTGAGCTAGTAAAGGATTACGACTGTGAAATACTATACCACCCGGGGAAGGCAAATAGGGTAGCTGATGCGTTGAGTCGGAAGACCCCAGCCACGTTAATGTCCTTGAATGCGATGTCCAAGCCCCTTCAAAAGGAGATTTTTGATTTTGGGTTGGAATTAATAGTTGGACAACTTTCTACAATGACCATGTCTTCAACTATTTTTGATGACATTCGGAGCAAACAAGACCTTGATCCAAGCCTTATGAGGATTAAAAAGGAAATGCTTGAAGGGAAGTGTGAAGGATTTAGTGTGTCTGATGATGAAGTGTTGAAGCTTAAGGGACGGTTATGTATTCCTAAGGATGAGGAGCTGAGGAAGAAGATTCTTGGAGAGGCGCACAACACCCCGTATACGCTTCATCCTGGTGCAACCAAAATGTACATGGATCTTAAGAATAGTTTCTGGTGGTTCGGAATGCAGAAGGATGTAGCACACTATGTGAAGTATTGTTTGACGTGCCAACAAGTTAAGGCTGAGCACCAAAAGCCAGAAGGGGTGCTCCAGTCAATTCAGATACCGGAATGGAAATGGAAAGACATTGCGATGAACTTTATTACTGGACTGCCAAGGACTACGAATGGATATGATGCTATATGGGTAGTCATCGACAGATTGACCAAGTCAGCACATTTTCTTCCTATACGATGACGTCCTCTATGGAACAGTTGGCAGAATTATATGTGAAGGAGGTCGTGAGGCTCCATGGTGTTCCCAGATCTATTATTTCGGATCGAGATAGTAGGTTCACCTCTCATTTCTGGAAGAGCGTTCAAGCGGCTATGGGTACGAAGTTAAAATTTAGCACAGCTTTTCATCCGCAAACAGACGGTCAGACGGAGAGGACTAATCAAACACTTGAGGATATGCTTCGAGCTTGTGTCTTGGACTTCAAAGGGAGTTGGTGTAAGTTTTACCGTTGGCTGAGTTCGCTTATAACAATAGTATCAAGCGACGATTGGGATGGCTCCCTATGAGGTACTTTACGGAAGACGTTGTAGGTCCCCAATTTATTGGCATGAGGCGGGGGAGAAGAAGCTAGCAGAGTCGGAACTTAAGGAGAAAACTGACTTCTTTAATAAGACGACCGAAAGCATTGAAGGTAATTCAGCAGCGGATTGCCACAGCTCAAAGTATACAGAAAAGCTATGCAGATGTGCGTCGAAGGCCTTTAGAGTTTGAGGTTGGAGACTTGTGTTTATCAAGGTCGCCCCGATGAAGGGTGTGATGCGATTTGGGAAGAAAGGCAAGCTTAGTCCCCAGGTATGTGGGACCATATATGGTGATTGAGCGTATCGGCAATGTGGCTTACAAGTTAGATTACCGCAGGAGATGACATCCATCCACAATGTATTTCATGTCTCGATGTTGAAGAAGTATGTACCGGATCCATCTCACGTCATCCAACCCGCAATCGATTCAGATTCAAGAGGATATGAGTTCGAAGAGAAACCGGTTGAGATTCTGATCGAAAGACGAAGACCTTGAGAAACAAAGAGATTCCCTTAGTAAAAGTTCTTTGGCGTAATCACAAGATGGAGGAAGCTACATGGGAGCGAGAAGACGTTATGAGAACGAATTATCCGGAATTATTCTAAGTTTCGAGGACGAAACTTTTATAAGGTAAGAGGGATTGTAACGCCACAAATGCTCTATAACTTTAACGTTAGAAAATTTAACATTAGAATTATATAGATAATGTGATGAGATAGCAATTTCTTCATTCTAATGTTATGTTGAGTTATTTTTTTTCACAGGTGACGCGACGAGGACTCGATGTGCTAGAACAATGTTCATGCCAAATTGATGAATTTTTATGATGATTGATAATTTTGTGTGATAGCTTAAAAATATATGTAATAAGAAATTGTTGAATTTATTTTTTTATATTATATATAAAGCATAAATATATTGTTATACAATTATAGTATATGTTTATATGTATATACTAGATGTAAGAATAATTTATAAATATATATACAGATTGTACTGTATATATTACCTTCATATATATATATAATGTATATATATTAAGTTATTTGATTAGTCAAATGTATATATATAATTTTATATGTAATATTGGTATATTGGGAAATCTGGGAGGAGGAAATGAAGGGGGAAGGGACGGTTTTAAAAAAAAAAAGGGGGGGAAAGGAGAGATTTTTTTGCATTCTATTTAATCTATAATTGGATGACTACCTTATTTGTTCAAAATGACAGCCCATAATCAAATATCAGAAAATTTATTTTTCATTAATTCCCAATTTAATTCCACACAATCTGCCATTGGTTTCTCAAACCTAACTCTTTGCATATCTCTCCCTCTCTATTGCTCTCTCTATTATTCACACACACAAATAGAAAACAAACCCTCTATTTCTCTCAGCCCTCTCCCACGCACAAACACACAGGAAAAAAAAAAAAAAAAAATTTCTGCCAACCTCTAAATTCTTCAAGACCGAAAATCAAAGAATTTCAAGGTATGTTTCGGTATAGCTTTATGATGATGATGAGTTTGTGTTGGTTTTAGTTTGGGATTATTTGGAGATTGAATGATTTTTATGTGTTAGAAAGATGTCTTAGGGCTGTTTTGTGTGTGTGTATGAATCATATACATTGTGATGATATTTTTTTTATATATATACTTTTAATGATGTTTCGGATTTGACCACTGTTACTGGGATTTCCAGATTTTGTGATAAGTTTTGAAACTGTTTTTGGGAATCCAAACGGTCTCCGTTTTTAACAAAATTGATATTGTTGGAAAGCCCTAGATGTCTATTTTCATTTGAAATCAGTTTCATATCTTTTGGAGTTATTTGTGAATTTTTATGATTTTTCAAATAGGTAGAGGTCGGACTGCCAAGTTCGGTAAAATTTTAATGATCATATTTCAAAACTGTTTATGAGAATGCAAACGGTCCTCCGTTTTTAACAAATTTGATATTTTTATAAAGCTATAGATGTCTATTTTCATTTGGAATCAGTTTTATATCATTTGGAGATATCTGTAAATTTTTGTGATTTTTCAAACCGGTAAAGGTCTGGCTGCCAGTTTCAGAAAAAGTTTAGAAATCAATTTCAAAACTATTTTTGAGGGTCCAAACGGTCTTCATTTTTTATGAATTGGATACCATTAGAAAGATCTAGATGTCTACTTTCAATTAAAATTAGTTTCAGATCATTTGGAGCTCTGTATGAATTTTTATGAATTTTTGAAGGGATAAAGGTCTGATTGGCAGATTCTATCAAATTTGAAATTTCATGAAATTGTTAATTTTTGTGTTTTGATGTAATTAAATGATGGAAATAGGCCTTGTAGGTGGCTGCTATGATATGATGGATGTGTTTGATGAATTATTATGAGCTTTTGTTGATTTTATTATATTTATTATTCATGGCATGAACGGTTCTAAAGACGAGCACCGAGACCTCAATTGCGCGTCACCATCGGAAAATTCAAAAAGGTGAGTAAGGCGTTTAAGTAAGTACACTCTCACCTGCAACATGAATTAAAGATTTGAGAAGTATATATTTTGATGTTGATGATGATGTTATGATGTTCTTAATAATACTTCTCCTATGATGACGTTTTGATGAAAAATATATATATGGTATGTATATGTTATTTTTATGTTTTAAAATGGCGTTGTACACCCTTGATGATGATGATGATGATGATGTTGTCCGTGTGAGCGGACTTTTGTCACCGTTGGTTTGGGATTTGCTACCCCAACCCTTCCGTGACTAGCGCGCTATGATGGTACAACGCCGGCCCAATATATGACGGTTGTTAAAAGTAAAAAGTTTTAAAATTGATGTTTATATTATGATGATAAAAGAAAAATGTTTATTTTTGTGAGATTTTAAGTGTCTTACTAAGCCCTTACTATATAAGTTAATTCATGTTGCAGATAAAGGACAGGGTAAGATGTAGTGCTGGAGGAGCTTGGAGCGGATGGCGGGACGATATATGATAGAAAACGGAGAGAACGATCTTGAGATGGACATTTATAATTTCAACTGAAGTAGTTTGAGACTTTAATTGTATTATTATTTGATTGAAGGTCTCATATGGACTTAATTTTATTTCATGAATTCAGTTTTTAAAATATATATATTAATTATGAAGTTTATTTCGATATAGGTTTTACAAAAAAAAAAAAAAAATTCTAGAGTTTTCTAAAATTATCTAAGTAAAGTTTTTCCGTTTATAAAGATTTTTATTTTTAAAGCTTAATCTTTTCCGCAATTTTATAAGAGATGAATGATTAAATAAGAAGTAAACTGTAACGGTCCGTGAGGGGTCGTTACAAAAGTACAGCTGCAGCAGATATTTTGTAAATCACGGTAGTCAAGGTTACATGTTACTATTGATCAAAAGATTAAGTTTGTGTTTGATTCGCCGAAAATAAAATTTTTAAATTATAGTTGGTTGACTTTCAAAAATTAATTATAAATTTTATCGACTTTTCAGTTAAAGATAAAAACTGAGATAAAAAATACAGTTTAGTTAGAGTTAAACTTCAGAGTAATTGACTTAAATAGTTTATGTATTATTTACAAGATGATGATTTGGTCCCTGATTTTTTTTTTTTTTTGTCGAAATGACCCTGGACTCTTTAAATGTTGGCCATTATAGTCCTTTCCATCCAAAACTGTTAAATTTCTAACGGAATGAGTAAATTAAGAGGATACTTTAGTAATTTAAATTAATTTAACAAAATTTTAAAAATATAATCACTCTTTTCTCTCTCTTCCTTCCCCCCCCCCCCCCCCTCCCCACTCACACATACACTTTCTCTCTCTCTTTTTCTCATTTCTTAGATCGGTGGATTGGGGGGCGAGGGGGGTGGTTGGGTTAGGAGCCCGAGCTCGGCGGCGGAGGGGGAGGACCCAACATCGGAGTTTAGGGGTGGTGGCGCTTGGTTAAAAGGCTAGTCACTGGTTTCTGCGTGGCTGGCCGACCGAGGGGGGAGGGGGCCCCACGGATCTAGCATGGAGTGGAGGGGTACTCGCTCGCCGGCGATGACTATTTCTTTTCTCTTTTTCTCTCTTGCTCTCCCCTCCCCTCTGGCAACTCCTCTCTCTCCCCTCACCCTCTGCCGGCTCCCTCTCTCTCCCCTCTGACAAGTACCTCCTCTCTATCCCCTCCCTCTCCGGCGACTCCTCCCTCTTTGCTTATACTGGTTCTTGTTTGGCTACCCCGCGGTTTGGTTGTTTGTGGTTTGAGAAGGAAAACAAAAAAAAAAAAACAAAATTTGAAGGAAGGTAAATGAGTAAGGAGATAAAAAAATTGAAGGGTATTTTTTTTTCTATAAAAATTATAATTTGAGTAGATTCCATTAGAAATTTAAACGGTTTTAGACGGAAAGAACTATAGTGGCCAATATTTTAAGAGTCAAGGTCAATTCGATCAAAATATATAAAATAAGGACCAAACCGTCACATTATAAAGAATTTAAAAACTATTTAGGCCAATTACTCTAAACTTAAACGCTAAGAAAACATAATATTAGATATTCTCACTTTTTTTTTTTTCCTTTTTTCTTTTTGAAATCTGCAAAAATATATTCGTCTTTGGTCAACATGGGGGTTTGAGCATTTTCAATGCCAAAATTAAATTTTAGCCTTTGGATATGAAAACAACTTTACAATGTAATGTTATATATTTTCAGTTAATTTGAAGCCGGTTTAGTAATATTATTTCTAATCTATGTGTTCATGCCAATACTATATTGGATACAAAAAGTTGCAAAAAAATAGCATATTTGAGACTTGTACTTGAATGCGTAATGTTAATATTTCTAATGCTTTATCTATCTTTTATCAGGTCATTAAGTTTTGAAATTCTTAAAGTAAGTTTTAGTGTTTAAATGATTTAAAAATAACAAACTGTAATGATTAAATAAAAGTTGAGACACAACCAATAGAAATAAAGTGCTAAATATAACATCGATTATACTTGATGTGAAAAATCTATCACTAAGTTTAACACTTCATGGGAGAGAAATCTTTTTATTCAGATATTAAAATTTATCATTGACATATCAATTTAGTACGATGAGAAAACAAAATTACATTATATGGTACAATCAAGAATATAAGATTCTATATAGGTTAATAATTGAGTTTAATAGGTCTAAGTTATACCCTTTTGAGATCTATAGCTATTAGCTAAATATATATGTCTCTTGCCCAATACTTTCTTTTTTTTAAGTCATTGTTAGTCGTGTGGAGTGTATTGATAGTGAAACGGAATAGAATTTTCCCAGAAGAAAGAAAGGAAAAAAGAAAGAAAAAGAAAAAAAAGTTCCAAAAGTAAAAGGTTTTGAGAAGAGATTAAAGCATGTACCGTGTACAATAATGTGTGCGGAAGAAACCACAACCCCTCTTCATGGAACTTGTGTTTGATTCCAACTTAGCATTTACTGCAATTATTGTGCTTTGAGCTCAGTATCTTCCGAGAAGAACATTGAAAAAAAAAATTAGAAGAAGAAGGAAGAAAGAAAGAAAGAAACTAAACTCATAATAAAAAGCAGTTCAGGAAAATTCTGCTTTACTTTTATCATAAATTTGTGTGAAAGTATACCTAATACAAAGTATGAGTTTTGAGGTCTTTTCCTTGAAGCTCTCAAGCAGAAAAAGGTGCATGATAATGAAAGACAAAGATACGAGGTTCTATTTTGATTTTCTGGGTCAAAAAATTGCTTTTAAAATATTTAGATGATTTGTTAAAAGAGTTTCCTTTCAAACCATAAAATATGTAGACTTTTAAAAAAAAAGCTTTTCTAGGTAGATTATAAAACTTGTATTAGTGTTTAAATTAAATATTATACACTTTCTTTTCGATATTTTTATTATAATTATTAAAGAACTTTAAAAATCATTTTGATCTTATGATTAAGCTTTTTTAGCACTATATTTATCATGTAGGTTTGAAAATAAAATTATAAAAAGATTCTCAATTCAAATTATACTTTACTTATTTTCGAAATCTATACCATGCTCATTTTTCGCTTTCTCAAATACCAATCTAAAAATATTATCAGTTTAAATTGGAATCTTTTGGGCAAATAAAAAATTCAAACATGTGTGCCCCTTATAAATATGGTTCCAATTATAAGCTAATTTAAATTTTATATTTTTTGCTTCTCTTTCTCTTTTAATTAAAAGTAAAAGCAAAAGACTATATCAAATGGGTTCTAACTCTTTAGATACTAACAGCCATAGAAACAAGTTGGGGCATTGTGGATCTACAAAAGCCACAAAGAAAAGGAGGAAAAAAAATTTTTGGTAAAAAAATGAGCTCAACATTAAAGGCCGTTTGACATATCTTCTTGAAAACTGCTTTTTAACTTTCTGGATCTAAAAGATGTTTAAGGAAGTGTTTAAACATTTTTTTCTACAACTCTTCGCAAGAGCTTCTAGTGAAAGCTAAAGGAATCTCTGAACTAATTGACTCCTTAATTAAAGCATTAAAAACTTTTTAACCAAACTGAAACCAACTTCTTGAAGATTCTTACTGGTTACTACCATTGAAACTTCCCAAACCAATATTGTAGTTCCCTTTATTTCTCTTTTTTCCGTCTGTAATCTCTTGGAGAGTAATTAAAAATGAAATTCTTCCACAGACTGCAAAGTTTACCAAATGAAGTCTCTGCATACGCTTGTCATATATAGCCCAAGGTTTTGTTGGTTTTCACACTTACTATTCTTTACTCATTGGGTGTGTAAGTTAGGAATGAAATTTTTAGGTTAGAGTTTGTTGTCTTTTTAAAAATTAATTAATATTTTTATTGACTTTTCAAAAAAAAGACAAAAACTAAAATAGAATTTTTAAATCCAAACCTGAGAGCCGAACAAAGATTGGTATTCATAGTAAACAATATAACATGATAACAAATTTTTACTCTCTTTATATGCAACACACAAACCAGAGAGGACTATAACATAATATGAACAAATTACAATACGACTGAATCAACTCGATAATATTCTTTAGATGAGCAAATGAATTTCCCAATTCCCATCAAGCCTTTGAAGCAGCAGCAGTAGCAGTAGTAGTATTAGGAAAGGCGATAGTTTTGAGCTCCGAATCGGAGGCAATGTTTATGTTCCTGTGGACTCTGGCAATGAAATCTGCAGCCTTCCGATCGATCCCGGTCTCCGCCACCCACCGGACTCTGTCCTCGTCGCTCGGCCACACTCTCCTGGCGCTCCGCGCATCCTCCATCGGGTAGTCGTCGACTCGGCGGTTCCTCTTTAACTTGAACAAGTTGAAGACAGATGAAGAACTCTTCTTTTGCCTGTTGTTTGTTCTTGTTGCCTCCCATATTTGATTAGTAGAGATTATGAGAAGGAACTCTATATATTTCTCTTGTGGTTGTAAAGAATTAAGCAATGGCGGTCACGTATTTATAGGGGAGGGTGGGTTTGTGTTGAGATGATCGGACGGTGGAGAATCAATTTCATGGCAACAGTTCATATGAAGGGGAATGTAATTGTTGGGAAAGCACATTTGTTCTCTTCCGTTGATTTCTCTTTTTTGATATTTTGACTCCTCTCCAACAACCTCCATGATCGTGCATTCACTTTTGACTAGTCACTGTTGGCCCTCAGACGAGTTTTATTTATGAGCTTCACCTTATGATATCTATTCTATAGTAATTTGTGGTCATTAACTAATAGTGTGTATTTCTAAGCTTTTGTTTGGTTTTCTAATTGGAACTCAAATTTTTCATTTTTTAACTTTTTTTTTTTTCCCTGAAAAGTCAACAAAAATTATAACTAGTTTCTAAAAAGTTAACAAACTCTAACTTAAAAATTTCATCTCTAACTAATAAATCAAACGGATGCTAAATATCCGATTAGTTGTAGTACAACATAGAAAAATACAAATCCGATAAAAATTTGAGAGTCGAAAAAATGTTGTGGATTGATAGAATATTTATCCTTTTTTTTTTTTTTACCATTCTCTTTTCGCACTCCATATCTTTCTTTTTCTTCTCTCTCACTCTTCATGGCCCCACCCATATGTTCCCCACCCATATACATCCTTCTCTCTCACTCTCCCTCCGCCTCCCCCTCTCTTATATCACATGATTGTTTTATCTTTGGTATTAGTATTTGTATTTAATTTTATCTTGAATGATAATTTTCATTTAAAAAATGATATTTATTTAAATTTAATTGATTATGATAACAGATTTAGGTGAGATATTTATGGTAATTTTAATTTGACCACTATTATATTGTACATTAGGAAAAAGAAAAATAAAACAAAGGATTAACATGGAAAAAACACTCAAATGTCAAATTTTTATAGGATAGGTGTATCACATAAGCATGAAGACGTGGTACACCCGGTTCATCGAATAATTAGTTTATATTTTTTTTTTCAAATATAATTCCATATACATTTAAGGGGAATTTTATTTCGTATGATTAGGAAAAAAAATCCTCATGACTCACATACACATTTATATCTTCGTGTAGGACATATCCATGTATTTATATGTACAAAAATGCTTTGGACCATAAGAGTGAGTCCCGTTAGTGACGAATCATATTATGAGACTCGCACTTTATTTATGAATATGTAATGTTGAATACTGGGTCGTATTATTTTTATATATAGGATAAGGTTGAAGTTAATAACGTCTTCATAGTAAAGATTAGAACCTTTGAATTGTATACATATCATGTAAATATATTGTGACAATATATCATTACAAGATTGGTGACAATTCAAGTACAAGAAAAGGATCTTTCCCTTGCCATAAGCGAACGAAAATGTTCGTTTTTCTGTTTCCTGAGATCCCTCTGCTGTGTTTTTACTGTGGAGCCAGATTTTAAATAGTCTTATAATGTGTCTATCAAAATAAAGCGATAAAAAAAAAGGGGGAAAACACGTAAATCGGAAAGTGTGTGTGTATATATATATATACACACACACACACTTTAAATTGGAAAGTTTTGTTCTATGGAGGTAAATGAAGAAATTAGTATTTTATTACATGGTGCAGGATTTGCTATAGGAGTCACTTGTACTTAAACGAATTTCAAAGAGAAAATTAAATATCTGAAGTTTCTTGTGCTTCTTTTGGTGGGCTCGAATTAAAATGAAGAATTTTGAAGTCCGTAGAATTTATTCAACAATATTCTCTAATTGTAAAAGCAGTCAATTTAAGAAGGTAACAACAGTTCATTTGGTATATATACATGTACGTGTGTGTAATATATTTACACACACCACTAGTAAAAATTATAGATTTGACGGTGGTTATTAAACGTCGTCTAAAGTTAACACGACGGTTAGACAATCGTCGTGTAATCCACCGTCGTGGAATGTTTTGAGATAATAAACCGTCGTGGTATCTCAATATTCCATGACGGTCCACACCGCATCGAATAGAGAAAAAATAGAGCAAATTTTGCTAATATGAGAACTTTACACGATGATTTTTTTTTAAAAACCATCGTATAAAGTCCACTTTAATTAAAAAACAATTTGACATTTTTTGGTGATTTCCCACGGGTGGCCTAATCTGTGTGTTATCCAATACACGGCCCATGATAGGATTGACAAAATATTAGCTACATTGTATCAAAGTAAAAAAACCATCCATTACATTACAAGTTTACATATCATATTTAATGAATTGCATTACAAATTAGTCAATTCTCCCCTAATCCATATCATTACAAGTATAAAATTATTTTCTTTCAAGTACGTCAAATCTATTCAATACTATATCCTTCATAAAACCTAAAACCTAAAACAAAATAACCACATTCAACACTTCCCTCTTAATGAGGACAAGGACGATCCAAGAATTTTATTTTATAGTCTCGTCTCTTTTTAATCCATTCTCCGGCTATAAGCTTCCAATCCATTAGGGCCCTAGCAAGTTTGCAAAATTCAAAATAATTAAAGATGGATACCATTAAGATTAAATTAAAATTTAAGTTATGAAAATTGAATTACATATTCATTAGAATAGTAAAATCGTCCCGTTTCTTCTCTCGAAGAGGATCAAAATAAAAAACTAGGTCCTCCTATGGGTCAATAACTCCCAAAACCCAATGTATCCCTCTATTATGTGGCATATGATAAAGTCACCCTTTTGGTGCGTCACACAAAAAGGCGACAAGAGAAAGAAAAAAAAACAAGTATGGCGGGTCAATTTAATCAAATCAAATTCACATTCACCAATAACGTTAAAAAATCCGAGCATACTACACTAGAAACTAATTCCATATGATTAACCAAATGAAATTCCATTTTGACATTTCATCGAGCATGTGGTGGGCGGAAAAAAAATGCACAGAATATAGTCTATAAAGATCTTAAACTGCCAAAAAATTGCACAAAAGATTCATCTACAAAGAGCAACAATAAAAAATCCGAGCATACTACATTAGAAACTAATTCCATATGATTAACCATACACAAAACAAATAAATAATCAGTCCAATTTAATCAAATCAAATTCACATTCACCAAGAACGTTAAAAAAATCAAGCACACTACACTAGAAACTAATTCGATATGACTAACCAAACAAAATTCTATTTTAACATTTCATTGAGCATGTGGTGGGCGGAAAAAAAAAAACCTATAATATTGTCTACAAAGATCTTAAAATGCCAAAAAAATTGCACAAAAGATTCATCTACAAAGAGCAACAATAAAAAAAATTGAACAACAATAAATATATAAATTACACTCCAAGCAAGTTACTAAGAATTGTGTGTTCGTATATTTGTTGGAAAACAAGAAATTAAGTAATATGGAAGTCACCTTGCCTTTCTTTGATGCAAAATAGTCACAGTCTTTATGGGAAGATAGTGTGGCAGAGGAGATGGCGGCAGAAAAAGGAAAGAGAGGGGAGGGCGGTGTTGAAGGCGACGGGAGAATGAGGGAGAGGGGATGGTGGCGTTGCAAGCGACGGTCGAATGAGGAAGAGGGGAGGGTGGCAGCGGCATCACCGGGAGAATGAGAGAAATGGAAGGTGGCGGCAGGGAGGACGACGGCGTTGTCGGCGGCGGGCAAAGGATATAGTGGGTAGGAGAAATCTTTGAGTGGTCGAGAGGGAGAAAGATAAAAAATGATGAGAAATGATGAGGAAAGTGGATTTAAGTTACGGGACACGGGAATTTCAAAACACAAAATTTCAAAATTTTAAATTAATTTTCAGAAGATTACACCACTGTTTCTGGCCGAAACCGTCGTGTAATCCTCCTCAGGATACGACGATGGTTTTTGCAAAAACCATCATCATATCTCACGATTACACAACGGTTTCAGCCAAAAACCGTTGTGTAATCCATATATACGACGACGGTTTTCGTCGTATCCTCACTAAGAGGAGGATTACACGACGATTTATTAAAACTATCGTGTAATCTCGAGATTATACGACGGTTTACTGAAAGCATCGTGTAATCTCAAGTTTACACGTCGGTTTATTAAAACCGTCGTGTAATTAGGTTTTAGACGACGGTTTTTGTAAAACCGTCGTGTAATCTCCGTCACCTAATCCAACTTTATAGTAGTGCACATAAAGGCTATATAAATCTTATAGGTATTTGGAACACTTCCTTTGCACTGTGATAGTAAACATTTCGGCAGACCAAATTAAGATCATTCATTTAAAGAGAGGCTACAAACTTTCCTAACCAAAACACCACAAAAATTTTCTTCTGACTTTGAATTCAAAAGAGCATTTCATTATCAATCAAAGATTCAAGGATAATCTAGTAAGCTGCTCTAGGAATTAATGTTTATTCAAATGTTTGAGAAGGCCGGGTACAAACAAACAAGCATAGAACTTAATAATTCGAAGTATTAATTATTATAACATAGAGATGTTAAAACTCCTTTAATTTTTTTTTTTTCCTTCGAAAATGCGAAAAATCCTTTCTTTTTTTTTTCTTATCAGTTTCTTTTCTTTTCTTTGCTCAGTGATGGTCAACATTTCGGCGCACCAAATTAAGATCATTCATGTAAAGAGAGGCTACAAATTTTCCTAACCAAAATACCACAAAAATTATCTTCTGACTTTGAATTCAAATTATGAGTATATAATTGGCAATCAAAGATTCAAGAATCTTTGTGAGCTGCTTTAGGAATGACAGCTTTTAAAGAACGTGTGTGGAATTAAGTTAAACAGATTTATACAAGAAATTAAGGAAATTGACCTTACAAAGTGCCCTCCGCAAATTTAAGTGTATATTCTTTCTATTATTTTCATTGACGACCAGAGCTTCCTTACATGGAAAGAGGAATATATTCTATTTCCCTCATAGATTCTAATTCAACATATATTTTAGAATGATTTGAATTTGTTCCTTTGGTGAAGCACCTTGCGCTAAACATAAAGAAGCTTTACAGAAAACAAGGGCCAACATGAAATTGTAAAGAAAAACGAATCACAAACACAAGAAAATATCTAATAGCATGTATATTGCTTGAAGCTATATATATTCCCCCCCCCCCCCCCCCCCCCCCCGGATGGTTTTATTTTAATCAGGAACACTATAGTAAAAGAATGACAAGATATTTCAAACTATGAAATGACAAGTGAAGAAAGAAAAAAAAAAAATATATATATATATATATATATATGAGGAGAACATTGAAAGTATTAATTAAGTACAGAAAGATATTTAAGGGTCAGGGAAACTTTAAGTTGCAAAAGTTTCACATGAACCATTTAAATGGTGCTCTTAGAGGGATGTCCCAAAAGTGATGTATTTTTTTCTTGTTTAGATGGTCATTATTGTTCGCTGTACAGCTACGTACACAAAAAGGCACACAACACTATTTGTTTCAATGTCTTTCAGCTGGCCAGACTATATATAGTATGTGTCTGACTTTGCCCTTCCTCTACAAACCATTAGGGCTAAAATTGATTACTATTCCTATACAGTTCGAACTATCTATGGGACTTTAGGCATCAAATTTTGGATATTTAATTTGTAGACGAGTTATAATAAAATATTTATTTAAACTTATCTTTAGGTCTATAAATTAATAGAACAAAAAAAATTCTTTCATTAGACTATTGTATTAAATCCGATAAGAAGATAAAATCTCAAATTGTATATTTGCGCGAAATTCCTCTTATTTTTTATTCAACCGCTACAAGATCAACAAGTCCGTGAGCTTGGGCTTCTGTTGCCTAGATTATTCTTATGATCAATACCCCATGAACTTTACACTCATTCTCATTTTACTTTCTGAAATCTAAAAACTCTCATTTTATCCCGTGAATATTGAATTTATCTCACTGAACCCCTTTTACTAGGATTTTAATTAAAAACATATGGAAAAATAAAGGAATTAATCTTGTTAAATCTTTTCGGTTATATTAAAAAAAACACATACTTTACTTAACTCACTTTCTTTTCCTTAGGTTTTTAACTAAAATTCTAATGTAAGAGATTAAATAGCACTAGTTCAAAGTTCATAGGACATTTTAAAGTTTTTAAAATTTAAAAGATAAAATGAGAATGAACATAAAATTCAGATAGCAAGATAAGAATAACTATTGTTAAAAAAGAGAGAGAGAGATATATATATATATATATATATAAAATAACTATTGTTAAAAAAGAGATATATATATATATATATATATATTAGGGTTCATTCTGGCCTACAGGGAAAAATAGAAGTGGAGGACAAAGCCAGGTGCTTAATAGGACCCTTCATACAATCGCGTGTTTCTCCCCACCCCCCCACCCCCCCCCCCCCCCCCCCCCCCCCCCCCCCCCCCCCTTCTTTTTCTTCTTTCTTGAAGAATAAAACTAAAAATGAAAGTGCATCCAAACGAACTCAGACAACCCGTATGCCATATGTCGAGTATCTTGTACGTTAAACAACATATTGTGTGACAATGTTGAGCTTATCAGACTCAATATATTATTATTTGTTCAACAAAGAATATTGCCTAAAGTGCAGCTGGAGCAATTATTTGTAAATCATGGTAGTCAAGGTAATTACATGTTATTGTTGATCAAAAGATTAACATTAGATATTCTCACTTTTTTTTTTTTTTACTTTTTTTCTTTTTGAAATCTGCAAAAATATATTCGTATTTGGTTAACATGGGAGTTGGAGCTTATTCAATGCCAAAATTAAATTTTAGCATTTGGATATGAAAACAACTCTACAATATAATGCTATTTTGAATGTCAAATTTGATGCTGGTTTAATTATATTATTTCTGATCTATTTATTCATGTCAACATAATATATATTGAATACAAAAAAGTACAAAAAATAGCATATTTGCGATTTGTACTTGAATGTGTAATGTTATTATATTTTCTAATGCTATATCTAACTTGAATTTTGTCCTTACCATTAAGCTTTGAAATTCCTAAAAGATTTAAAAATAACAAACTACAATGATTTAATGAAAAAGCTGAGACATAACTAATAGAAATAAAATAACAGATTTAACATCTATTATACTTAGTGTGTGAAAAATCTGCTACTAAATTTAGCACTTCATGGGAGAGAACTCTTTTTAGTCTGATGCTAAAATTTATCATTGACATGTCAATTTAGTACTCTATTGTAGATGTGTAAACAAAGTTACATTATATGGCACAATCAAGGATAAGATTCTATATAGGTTAATAGTTGAGTTCAATAGGTCTTTGTTATACCCTTTTGAGGTCTATAGCTATTAGCTATATATATGCCTCTTCCCCAATGCTTTCTTTTATTGACAGTCATTGTTAGTGGTGTAGGGTGTATTGATAGTGAAACGGAATAAAATTTTCCCAGAAGAAAGGAAGGAAAAGGGAAAGAAAAAAAAAAAAAAGTTCCAAAAGTGAAAGGTTTTGGGAAGAGATTAAAGCATGTACCGTGTACAATAATATGTGCGGAAGAAACCAACCCCTCTTCATGGAACTTTTGTTTGATTCCAAGTTAGCATTTACTGCACTTATTGTGCTTTGATCCAAGTATCTTCCGAGAAAAACTCTGAAAAAAATTATACTCGTCATAAAAATCAGTTCAGGAAAATTCGGCTTTGCCGTTATCATTAATTTTTGTGAAAGTATACCTTTTATAATGTATGAGTTTTGAGGTCTTTTCCTTGAAGCTCTCGAGAAGAAAAGGGTGAATGCTATTGAAACACAAAGATACGAGGGTATGTTTTAATTTTCTGGGTCCAACAATTGTTTCTAAAAATATTTGGATTATTTATTAGAAGAGTTTCTAATCAAAACCATAAAATATACAGGCTTCTAAAAAAAAAAAAAACTTTATAGGTTATTAGACTTGTATCATAATTTAAACTTGACATTATAAATGTTATTTTTGACAATATTTTTATTGCTTATTAGAAAATTTTAAGGTCATATTGATTTCAAAAGCTCTATTTGTCTATGTTTGGCACATAAAATTTTGAAAAGATTCCCAGTTCAACTTAAACTTTTCACTTCTCAAAATTCATATAAAGCTTTCCCAAACACCGATTCAGAAATATTCTCAATTTTGATTGGAATCTTTGGGAAAAAAAAATTCAAACCTATGTACCAAACATGTCCTTGAAAATGCGGTTCCGAAACTTACTGAAACTATCATTGTTTTTTTTTTTTTTTTTCCTCTTCTTCTACTAACAAAAAATAAAAGCAAAAACTTTGTCAAACTGACTCTAACTCTTCAGATTTTACTAGAAACAAGTTGTTGCATTGTAGGTCTGTAGAAGCCAAAAAAGAAAATAAAAATTTTAAACTCAACATTAAAGGATCCTGTTTGACAATTCTTCTTGAACATTGCTTTCAGCTTTCTGAGTCTAAAAGATGTCTATGGAAGTGTTTGTATATTTTTCGACTACTCTTCATATAAGAGCTTCTAGCCAAGCTAAAGAAATCTCTAAACTAATTGACTCCTTAATTAAAGCATTAAAAACTTTTTAACCAAAGTGAAACCAACTTCTTAAGATTCTTTCTCGTTACTACCATTGAAACTTCCCAAACCAATATTTTGCGGTTCTCTTGATTCCTCTCTTTTTCCGTTTGTAATCTTTTGAAGAGTAATTAAAAAAGAAGTTCTTCCACAGGCTGCAAAGTTTGCCACATGAAGTCTGCACATACTTTTCATATATAGCTCTAGCTTTTGTTGGTTTTCAGGCTAATTATGATCGACTCATTTGGTGCACAAGTTAAGAATGAAGTTTTTAGATATGAAGTTTTTAGGTTGAAGTTGATTGACTTTTCAGAAAAAAACAATAACTGAAATGGAATTTTTAGGTGTAAATCTGAGAGCCAAACAAAAAACTATCCAGAGATGTAGAGAATTCAAAGTAAACAATTTAACTGAAGAACAAAATTCTTACTGACTTTCTTTATTTGCAACACATAAACCAGACAGGACTAAAACATAATATGAACAAATTAAAATATGACTACACAAAAATATTCTATAGAAACACATGAATTTCCCAAATCCCATCAAGCCTTTGAAGCATTAGCAGCAGCAGCAGTAGTAGTAGCAGGAAAGGCGATAGTTTTGCACTCCGAATCGGAGGCAATGTTTATGTTCCTGTGGACTCTGGCAATGAAATCTGCAGCCTTCCGATCGATCCCGGGCTCCGCCAACCCCCACCGGACTCTGTCCTCGTCGCTCGGCCACACTCTCCTGGCGCTCGGCTCATCCTCCATCGGGTAGTCGTCGACTCGGCGGTTCCTCTTTAACTTGAACAAGTTGAAGACAGATGAAGAACTCTTCTTTTGCCTGTTGTTGTTCTTGTTGCCTCCCATATTTGATTAGTAGAGATTATGAGAAGGGGGGAAAAAAAAAATTAGTAGTTTGCAGTCCTAATTTTCCTTCCCTCTATATATATTTCTTTCTAAATATCTCTCTTGTAGTTGTAAAGAGTAAGCCATGGTGGTCGTATTTATAGGGGCAGGGTAGGTTTGTGTTGAGATGATGATCGGACGGTGGAGATAGAATCGTTGAAGGTGTGTGGTGGCGATCATCACATGAAATTTCATGGCAAATGATCATATGAAGAGTAAACAATATTATTTGTCAGGAAAGCACATTTGCTCTTGTTAAGAAAAAGGATCTAGAGAGAGAAAGGTAAGATAAGAGAGAGAGATATTTTGAGAATGGTAAAGAATCTGGCACACCAGTTCAACTTAAGCTAAACTGTACTTTTTCATCTCAGTTTTTGTCTTTTTCTGAAAAATCAACAAAAATTATAACAAATTTATAAAGAGTCAACCAACTCAAACTTAAAAATTTCAACTCAAACCGTTTCACCAAACGGACCATCATTCTCGGGAGAATCAGTTACAAGCTAGTGCAAATAGTCTATGTACAACCAATGAGATTATGACAACTGTACAAGGATCTGACTAACTAGCTAACAAACACAATTAATCACTGACTGACTAAACTAAGCTCTGATTAAGCTAGGCTAAGTATCATTCCTAACAGCTCTTATCCGTTGATCTCTTTTTTTGATATTTTGACTCCTCTTCAAAAACCTCCATGATCGTATTCACTTTTGACTAGTCACTGTGGCCCTTTGTCCTTCCTTTTGCATTTTTTCACCTTCAAGGCAAATGTATTGTAGCTTTCGCTATAAAATAAATAGAATATGCTCCGGGGTTGATTATCACAACTAATAAAGAAAAATGAGTTTAGTTTGTGAATCTCGTGTTCTAAGATTCACCCTTTTGATGATTTTTAGTGTTTTAACATTATTATATATCTTTTAATATTGTTCAATGTATATCATTATGGCGTGGATAATTAAATTAATAGTATATGTTTTTAAATATCTGATTAGATTATATTACAGCATAAAATGATACAAAATACAAATCTAATAAAAATTTGACGGTTGATAAAAATTTGGATGCCTTATATAAAGTATGAGTTTTGAGGTCTTTTCCTTGAAGATAGAAAAGAGTGCATGCTAATGAAACACAAAGATACGAGGGTCTGTTTTGATTTTTTGAGTCCAAAAACTGTTTTTTAAAATATTTTCATAATTTGTTAAAAGAACTTCTGATAAAAAAAACATAAAATTTACATGCTTAAATATGAAAAAAGCTTTACAATTTAAACATGACTTTATAAATGCTTTATATATATATATATATTTGTATTGCTTATTAAAAAATTTTGAAATCATATTGACTGCAGAAGCTGTATTTGTCTATGTTTGGTATGTAGATTAAAAAAAATTTTATTGAAAAGATTCCCAATTTAACTTAAACTTTTCACTTTTTCAAAATTCATATCACATTCATTTTTCGCTTTCCTAAACACCAATTCAAAAATATTCTCCGTTTGGACTGGAGTCTTTGGGAAAAAAAAAATTCAAATCTATATGCCAAACATGTTTTGAAGACATTATTTTAATATTTTAAAGAAAAGTTTTTTTTTTAAAATCAATGTAATTTTTTTATAACAAAATATCTAAAAGAAATTACAAGAAAATACAAAAATTTGTAAAATATAGAAATTATATTAAAATTTTTAAAAAATAATTAAATTTTTAAAAGTAAATATATTGAGATAATTAAATTATATTTTATGAAATTTTAGATATATAATGATTTTTTTCTTACTTTCTAATAAATAGAGATCATATTAATACTATATCTATTCCTTTCAAAAAAGTATATACTATATCTATTTTATTTAGTGATAGTACAAGAGCATTGTTAATTTTAGATATATGATGATTTTTTTTCTTACTTTTTTAATAAATAGATCATATAAATATTATATCTATTCCTTAAAAAAAATACTATATTGATTTTATTTAGTATACTTTTTTCTCCCTTCTAATATATTTTATAGATGATTTAAATTTGTTCCATGTGAAACACACTTTGCTAAACATAAAGAAGCTTTACAGAAAGCAAGGGCCAATATGATTAAATAAATTGGCAAAGAAAAACAAATCACAAGCACAAGAAAATATCTAATAGCATGTATATTGCTTGAAGCTGTATATATTCCTCCCCCCCTTGGATGGTTTTATTTTAATCAGGAACACTATAGTAAAAGAATGATAAAATATATCAAACTATGAAATGACAAGTGAAGAAAAAGAATATATATATATATGAGGAGAACATTGAAAGTATTAATTAAGTACAGAAAGATATTTAAGGGTCAGGGAAACTTTTAAGTTGCAAAAGTTTCACATGAACCATTTAAATGGTGCTCTCAGAGGGATCTCCGAAAAGTGATGTACTAATTTTCTTTTTTAGATGGTTATTATTGTTCGCTGTACAGCAATACAAAAAGGCACAACAATATTTGTGTCAATGCCTTTCAGCTGGCAAGACTGTATATAGTATGTGTCCCACTTTGTTTCCTATATTATTTTTATTAACTTTATATTCATTCTCATTTTATTTTTTAAAATTTAAAAACTCTTTTTTTATCTCAGAAATATTGAATTTATCTCACTGAACCCTTTTACTTGGATTTTAGTTAAAACATATGAAAAAATAAATGAATTGATCTTATTAAATCATTTCCGTCATATAAAAAAAATTTAAAAGGTAGCTTATATAAAAAATTTAATAAAAGATAGCTTATATAAAAAAA
Organism: Ficus carica; assembly: GCA_009761775.1. Lineage (NCBI taxonomy): Eukaryota > Viridiplantae > Streptophyta > Magnoliopsida > Rosales > Moraceae > Ficus > Ficus carica. The sequence continues at coordinate 12,013,971 of CM019741.1, read as the reverse complement.
GTTTAATCTTATATATATATAAAAACACATACTTTACTTAACTCACTTTCTTTTCCATAGGTTTTTAACTAAAATTCTAACGTAAGAGATTAAATGGTACTAATTCAAAGCTCATAGGACATTTTAAAGTTTCTAAAATTTAAAAGATAAAGTGAAAATGAATCTAAAATGCAGATAGCAAGATAAGAATAATTATTGTTAAAAGAGATATATATATATATATAGCAAGATAAGAATAACTATTGTTAAAATATATATATATATATATATATATATATTAGGATTCATTCTGGCCTACAGGGAGCCGAAGACAAAGCTATGTGCTCAATAGGACCCTTCATTCAATCCCATTTTGCCCCCCTTTTTCTTCTTTAGAAAAGTAAAGGTGAAAAATAAAACTAAAAATGAAAGTGCATCCAAACGAACTGAGACAACAAGTATGCCCTGTGTCGAGTATCTCGTACTTTAAACAACATATTGTGTGACAATGTTGAGTTAATCAGATTCTATATATTATTAGTTCAACAAAGAATATTGCCCAAAGTACAGCTGCAGCAATTATTTTGTAAATCACGGTAGTCAAGGTTAAATGTTACTGTTGATCAAAAGAATAAGTTTGTATTTGGTTCGCCGGAGATAAAATTTTTAAATTATAGTTGGTTGACTTTTCAAAAACTACTTATAAATTTTGTTGATTTTTCAGTTAAAGATAAAAACTGAGATAAAAAAAATACAGTTTAGTTAGAGTTAAACTTAAGAGTAATTGGCTCAAATAGTCCCTATATTCTTTACAAAATGATGATTTGGTTCCTGATTTTTTTTTTTGTCGAAATGACCCTGGAATCTTTAAATGCTGGCCATTATAGTTATTTCCGTCCAAAACTGTTAAATTTATAACGGAATAAGTAATTAAAAAAGATATTTTAATAATTTAAAAATTATTAATTTAACAAATTTTAAAAAAATAATTACTCTTTTCTCTCTCTCCTCCCCCCCCCCCCCCCCCACACTCTCTCTCTCTCTCTCTCTCTCTCTCTCTCTCTCTCAGATCGGTGGGGGGTGGGGGGTGGGGAGGTTGGGGGTGCCGGATCGGGGTTTGGAATGAGGGGCCAAATCACAAGTTTTTTTTTTTTTGTTAAAAGGCTAGTCACTGGTTTCTACGCAGCTGGCCGACCGAGGGGGGAGGGGGCCCCACGGATCTAGCGTGGGGTGGAGGGGGACTCGTCGCCGGCGATGACTCTCTCTCTTTCTCTTTTTCTCTCTCTCTCTCCCCTCCCCTCCGGCGACTCCCTCTCTCTCCCCTCCCCCTCCCCCTCCCCCTCCGGCGACTCCCTCCCTCTTTGCTTATCTGGGTTCTTGTTTGGCTACCCAGAGGTTTGGGTGTTTTGTGGTTTGAGAAAAAAAAAAAAAAAAAAAAAAAGTTTTTGAAGGAGAAGGTAAATGAGTAAAGAGATAGAAAATTAAGGGGTATTTTGATCTTTTTACTATAAAAATTATAATTTGAGTAAGATTCTATTAAAAATTTAACGGTTTTAAACGGAAAGAACTATAGTGGCCAATATTTTAATAGTCAAGGTCATTTCGACCAAAAATAAATAAAATAAGGATCAAACCGTCACATTATAAAGAATTTAAGAACTATTTAGGCCAATTACTCTAAACTTAAACGCCAAACAAAACATAATATTAGATATTCTCACTTTTTTTTTTCCTTTTTTCTTTTTGAAATCTGCAAAAATATAATCGTCTTTGGTCAACATGGGGGTTTGAGCATTTTCAATGCCAAAATTAAATTTTAGCCTTTGGATATGAAAACAACTTAACAATGTAATGTTATATATTTTCAGTTGATTTGAAGCCGGTTTAGTAATATTATTTCTAATCTATGTGTTCATGCCAATACTATATTGGATACAAAAAGTTGCAAAAAATAGCATATTTGAGACTTGTACATGAATGCTTAACGTTAATATTTCTAATGCTTTATCTATCTTTTATCAGTATCATTAAGTTTTGAAATTCTTAAAAGTAAGTTTTAGTGTTTAAATGATTTAAAAATAACAAACTGTAATGATTAAATAAAAAGTTGAGACACAACCAATAGAAATAAAGTGCTAAATATAACATCGATTATACTTGATGTAAAAAATCTATCACTAAGTTTAACACTTCATGGGAGAGAAATCTTTTTATTCAGATATTAAAAATTATCATTGACATATCAATTTAGTACGATGAGAAAATAAAGTTACATTATATGGTACAATCAAGAATATAAGATTCTATATAGGTTAATAATTGAGTTTAATAGGTCTAAGTTATACCCTTTTGAGATCTATAGCTATTAGCTAAATATATATGTCTCTTGCCCAATACTTTCTTTTTTTGAAAGTCATTGTTAGTCGTGTGGAGTGTATTGATAGTGAAACGGAATAGAATTTTCCCAGAAGAAAGAAAGGAAAAAAGAAAGAAAAGAAAAAAAAGTTCCAAAAGTAAAAGGTTTTGAGAAGAGATTAAAGGATGTACCGTGTACAATAATGTGTGCGGAAGAAACCACAACCCCTATTCATGGAACTTGTGTTTGATTCCAACTTAGCATTTTACTGCAATTATTGTGCTTTGAGCTCAGTATCTTCCGAGAAGAACATTGAAAAAAAAAATTAGAAGAAGAAAGGAAGAAAGAAAGAAAGAAACTAAACTCATAATAAAAAGCAGTTCAGGAAAATTCTGCTTTACTTTTATCATAAATTTGTGTGAAAGTATACCTAATACAAAGTATGAGTTTTGAGGTCTTTTCCTTGAAGCTCTCAAGCAGAAAAAGGTGCATGATAATGAAACACAAAGATACGAGGTTCTGTTTTGATTTTTTGGGTCAAAAAATTACTTTTAAAAATATTTAGATGATTTGTTAAAAGAGTTTCCTTTCAAAACCATAAAATATGTAGACTTTTAAAAAAAAAAGCTTTTCTAGGTAGACTATAAAACTTGTATTAGTGTTTGAATTAAATATTATACACTTTCTTTTCGATATTTTTATTAATTATTAAAGAACTTTAAAAATCATTTTGATCTTATGATTAAGCTTTTTTAGCACTATATTTAGCATGTAGGTTTGAAAATAAAATTTTAAAAAGATTCTCAATTCAAATTATACTTTACATATTTTCGAAATCTATACCATGCTCATTTTTCGCTTTCTCAAATACCAATCTAAAAATATTATCAGTTTAAATTGGAATCTTTTGGGCAAATAAAAATTCAAACATGTGTGCCCCTTATAAATATGGTTCCAAATTATAAGCTAATTCTAAATTTATATTTTTTGCTTCTCTTTTTCTTTTAATTAAAAGTAAAAGCAAAAGACTATATCAAATGGGTTCTAACTCTTTAGATACTAACAGCTATAGAAACAAGTTGGTGCATTGTGGATCTACAAAAGCCACAAAGAAAAGGAGGAAAAAAAAAATTTGGAAAAAAAATGAGCTCAACATTAAAGGCCGTTTGACATATCTTCTTGAAAACTGCTTTTTAACTTTCTGGATCTAAAAGATGTTTAAGGAAGTGTTTAAATATTTTTTTCTACAACTCTTCGCAAGAGCTTCTAGTGAAAGCTAAAGGAATCTCTGAACTAATTGACTCCTTAATTAAAGCATTAAAAACTTTTTAACCAAAGTGAAACCAACTTCTTGAAGATTCTTACTGGTTACTACCATTGAAACTTCCCAAACCAATATTGTAGTTCCCTTTATTTCTCTTTTTTTCCGTCTGTAATCTCTTGGAGAGTAATTAAAAATGAAATTCTTCCACAGACTGCAAAGTTTACCAAATGAAGTCTCTGCATACGCTTGTCATATATACCCCAAGATTTTGTTGGTTTTCACACTTACTATTCTTACTATTCTTGACTTATTGGGTGCGTAAGTTAGGAATGAAAATTTTAGGTTATAGTTTATTATCTTTTTAAAAATTAATTAAAAATTTTATTGATTTTTCAGAAAAAAAAAAGACAAAAACAAAAATAGAATTTTTAAATCCAAACCTGAGAGCTTGAACAAAAAAAATTATAATTCATAGTAAACAATATATAACATGAGAACAGATTTTTACTGACTTTCTTTATTTGCAACACACAAACCAGAAAGGACTATAACATAATATGAACAAATTAAAATATGACTGAATCAATACTCTAACATTCTTTAGATAAGCACATGAATTTCCCAATTCCCATCAAGCCTTTGAAGCAGCAGCAGCAGCAGCAGTAGCAGTAGTAGTATTAGGAAAGGCGATAGTTTTGAGCTCCGAATCGGAGGCAATGTTTATGTTCCTGTGGACTCTGGCAATGAAATCTGCAGCCTTCCGATCGATCCCGGGCTCCGCCACCCACCGGACTCTGTCCTCGTCGCTCGGCCACACTCTCCTGGCACTCGGCGCATCCTCCATCGCGTAGTCGTCGACTCGGCGGTTCCTCTTTAACTTGAACAAGTTGAAGACAGATGAAGAACTCTTCTTTTGCCTGTTGTTGTTCTTGTTGCCTCCCATATTTGATTAGTAGAGATTATGAGAAGGAACTCTATATATTTCTCTTGTAGTTTTAAAGAATTAAGCAATGGTGGTCACGTATTTATAGGGGAGGGTGGGTTTGTGTTGAGATGATCGGACGGTGGAGAATCAATTTCATGGCAACATTTCATATGAAGGGGAATGTAATTGTTGGGAAAGCACATTTGTTCTCTTCCGTTGATTTCTCTTTTTTGATATTTTGACTCCTCTCCAACAACCTCCATGATCGTGCATTCACTTTTGACTAGTCACTGTTGGCCCTCAGACGAGTTTTATTTATGAGCTTCACCTTATGATATCTATTCTATAGTAATTTGTGGTCATTACTAATAGTGTGTATTTCAAATCATCTTAATTTTTGTTTTTTTTTTTTTTAAAGTCAACAAAAATTATAATTAATTTTTAAAAAGTCAATTAACTCCAACTTAAAAATTTAATCTCTAACTAACGAATCAAACGGAGGTTAAATATCCAATTAGTTATAGTACAATATAGAAAAATACATATTCATTAAAAATTTGAGAGTCGAAAAAATGTTGTGGATTGCTAGAATATTTATCCTTTTTTTTTGCTTTTGGTATCTTTTATTAGATGAATCTTGTCTAGTTAGCAGTAATTGCTTTTGTTTATCTTCTTTGGCATTGAAATCTTCGTAAATGAGTGACTACAAGTATAGTCTTACTGTAATTTCATACCTTACTCTATCATAAGGTGTAAAGCTCGAATCCCACCATGAAAAAAAAAAAAAAAACCATTCCCAAACTATCGGCCTAAAAACACTCATGTATATATATAGCTAGAAAGATACAAAACTGGTTGGGCACCTTTTGAATAGTCTGTTAATTTAATCCAGAGTGTTCCTACTGTTAAATGCAAAATTTACCAATAATATTTTAGGAAAGATGTTCTAGGTTGGATTTTACGATGTGATTCATTTAAAATGTTATATGTATGTATAAATCCTAAATAATTTAGAGATTTTTTTTTTTTTTAATTTGACAGGGCGAGATTTGAACTTTAAATCCTCATAATTGTAGTGACACATAATTTCATTTTGGTATGATAAATCGGTAATAATTCTTGACCTGTGTAAACAAAAGTATGAATAACATGCCATTAATTAGATGCTTCTTTTCATTTTTAAAATTATATATGCATCATATATATATAGGTAACAAAGAAAGAAGAATGGGACAGTAAAGTGAGAGAACCAAAAATGGTAGGTAGTCAAAACTCAAAAAAGAGTCCTTGTATTTTATTTTTATTACTTTTTTGAATATTTATGGTTCATGAATCGGTATTATACCACAAGCTGGGAAGGAATTGATGCACAACTTATATTATAATGACATTTTTTTGTTTGCCAATTCTTTTAAAATGTGACAGGCTTCTTCTGATTGGAGCATGAAAAGATATGTTTGATTTTGGGTTTCCTTCTTTGCATATATAATTTCTTAGAGTTTGCATGCAAGCTGTCTATCTTTAAGGTATCTTCAACTTTTTTTTTTTGCTAATAATAGGAGCTAGAGTTTGGCATACCTACTTTAATCATACTTTATAATAGGAGCTAGAGTTTGGCATACCTACTTTAATCATACTTTAATTCATGAAACTTCTATTCTCCTGCATGCTTAGCGTTAAACATATATGTAGATGAGTTTTAAATTGTTAAATTTTCAAAAATCATCGATGATTATTGTTTAAATTATATAAATGATATCTTATAAATCATCATAAATTTTGTTTGTCAATTACCTAATTTGTTAAAATTTCTGTCTGATTCATATTAAAACCACAAAAAATAACCAATTAAAAATGTACCGTCATTTTCAATTTACTACTCACTAGTTAGATATATATCATTTTCTTGCTGTAAATAATCAAAGTGTTTATTGTAATTACAAATTAAAAAATCACATTGTTTAATATTATATGAGGGGGGAACAGAATCATGAATGAAACTAGAAACACGGCGTTGTTTGGTAATGGACCTCTTATCCACTTTCAAGGACTTCTCATCGACTAAATATAGTGAGATTTGGTTCACACGCAATGATTTCATTATCCACAAAAAAAAAAAATAATAATAATAAACAAACAAACAAACATTTGGCAGGTTATTGTTTAAGTATTTGAAAGAAAAGCTATCTATATATATATATATATATGAAGGTAAAGGTGCCTTAGAGTGAGTGCTTGTCAGCTTGGAAAATCTTCTACTTGAATACTCCCCCAAGTCCTAACCTGGTAATAAGCACCTTGTACTTACAATCTACGCATTTTATGCGGTGGGATGAACACCAACTATGTGTTTGTTTTTATTAGATTGTAAATTTGTCTCATATTATCAAGTTATTGTGCTATTATAGTGTTTATATGTAGACTGGATTCTTTATTTTTTTGAGTTAGATTTTGGGATAAGTTCTATCCAAGCCATTCAACACGGTATCAGAGCTTTGATTTTCACACATGTCTTTCACCGAATAGTCCGCCTGTAGGAGTACAGTTCACACCCGTAAAAGTCCGTGTGGGATTATTATGCTATTGGATTTCAGAAGTTCCTTGACACAATAACATATAGTATGTCTAGTTTTGTATAATTTTTTCCGTATTAATTAATGAACTTTTTGTGCTTCAAATATCTCTGTATTAGAGACTTGATCACCACAAAAGAGTTGGCTTAAGCCCTTGAGTCCTAATTGACCTTCTAATTTCAATCGCACAAAAGTTTCGCAAATTGCTAATTTCTCAAAGACGGAAACTTTTTTTCACTAACTTGTATTAGGTTCAAAACCTCTATTATGCATTCTGACCAATTGTAATTTGATAACTTTTCACGTGAGTGCCTATTAAATGTCTCATTTGATTTGTCTAAATGGGACATTTACAATATGTTCTCGCTTTTAGGATATTTTGATAAACTAACAAATAAATCGTCTCTCATAATATGATTTAATCTTCATAACATATATTCCGTTCACAAAGGTGAGATTAATGGATGGAATTCAAGCTCTTATTGCATACAGCCTTACCACCTAACTAAAAGACCACCAACGGGGCAACTTATTTAACTCTCAAAGGAAGTTCGGACGGTTTTATAATTTTCTATGTTAATTTAATACTATATAGTAAACTAAAAGAAAAATGAACATTATGCTAATTGAGCAAATATATAGTTATAATTTATAAAGTATCTAATACGGTTTAGTTCAAGTTTTATTCGGTGTACGATATAAGATTGAATTGTAAAGTATTGAATTAAGTTGAAATAATATTCCGCTCCAGTCAAATTTTCAACATATCATCTAATTTTTTTATCGTTTCAAAGTTCGCATCACAATCATTTTTTCTCTCTCTCAAACACTATACAAAAATATTGAAATGTAAATTTTTTCTAACATGAGCATTTTAAAACCACGTGCCGAAATATACTAGTCTATATGGTATATTCTTGAATTTGTAAGACAATAGTCCTTTCAAGGAAAAAGAGTTATTATTTTCCCCACCTTCCTCATCACCTTTGTCAATTTTTCACAAATAAAAAAGGAATATTGCTTCTGAGGAAAGGAAAACAAAAGGTGCATTTACTAGAAACAAAAACTTGACATACTTCTTATATGATTGATCGGGTGTTCTTTTATCATACCATCTATAGCACTGTCGTGTTAATTGTAACTTCTAAGTTCTACCACAAAATATATAAATACACACACACACACACACACATATATATATACATATGAGAAAGGGCCTCCATTAAGCATAATTTTTTAACACGTACTTTGTTTACTTGCAATGGTATTGTTTTCGCTATTGTTAAGGTATATAGTGTAATACTTTCTTTAAGCAACACTCGATAATATATTGAAATATTTATATATGTAGTATTGGCTTGAGAACTATATTAAGGTATTATTTTGCAAATAAACTAAGTGTAAGATTGTAATTAAATTTATGTTATAATGTAAGGATTGAGATTCACAATCGAAGGAGCATGGAATTTTCAATTTCATTTCTCAATTTCAAATCGGTATGGTGCCATGCATCATTCCTACTCTCATTCGAGAAAGAAAAAATAGCAAGTAAACACAAGATGAAGTCTCATTGCCCATTATGATTCCTCACCCCTGGTAATATAAACATGTCATAAGCTTCAAAACTTCGACAACAATGCTACCATGAATTACGACCTTTCTTTCTCTTTGAAACCACAATTGAAGTTCAAATGGCTAATAGCCCTACCGAAAACTTTATTTTAGGTGTTTATAGTATATATGTGTACATATGTACTTATCTATTTTTTGTGGGGTAAAATCATCACATCGTACTTCAACTTTGACGAGAAAAACTGTGTTAAAAAATCATATTAACTTTTAATTCTAATTCTATCGAATAAAAGTACATATATTAAAAAAAAAAAAACAAAACAAAAAACAAGCTCCCCATTTTTAAGACAATATTACTTAAATAATCACCCTTTTTTTTAAGTCTATTAATCAAGATGATATAAATTCATTATTTTTAATTAATATAACACAAATTTTAAATAATTTTAGTTTAATTTAATTTTGATAAATTGACATTTAAATTAGTATCATTCGATGCTTTCCTCTATAATTAGGAGTAGATATATTTTTAAAAAAAAAAAAAAAAAAACTCGGGTCGACCGCCCAAATACATGAACCGGCCCAAAAAGACGTAGTACCTGTACCCGGTTAGGATTTAAAGCGTCTTGTCGTTGACTTAAAAATAAATAAATAATAACACATGAAAGCAAAAGAGTCCTTGGAGACTGAACACCAATTGTGAGAAAGAGGAACAGCGCGAGGAGCAGAATAAGAAGAAGAAGAAGAAGTTGCTTCTCTCTCTCTCTCTGTCCCGAGATTTCCTTTTTTGTTTTTGGTTTCGGGTATTTCTCTTTCTAATTTCAACTATATCTATGCCTTTTTGGTTCTTTTCAATCGTTAATTATCCTAAAATTAAGCATATACTTTTTCATCTAATCACAGCTCTTCGGATCTACTTTTTCTTTTTTCCCTGTGCGATTAAGTTCCTTCCGAGTTCAAAATTTATTTTCTTTTTCGTGATTTCTGTTTCCAATTTCGCAGAAAGTAACTGGGATTTATGCTTTGTTTTCCTTCTTCCTTCCTTCCTTAATTTTTGTTAATTACTCTTTAGTTTTCCTCGAAACCCAATTTGGGAATTGTGTCTGCTTCTGAACCTGTTGAAAGAAAGATAAAAGACAAAATGGGTTTTTTTTTTTTTTTTTTTTTTTTTTTTTTTTCAAGTGTTATAGACGTTTTAGTCACCTTGAACGTGTTAAAAAATAGAGGGCAGATTTTGCTCAAACGGGTTTGTAATTGGTTTATAAGAAAGAAATCATGTTGTCATTCCCAGAACAAGATTTTTTAATTTTTGGATTTGAGCTGAAGTAGTAATCATGAAGTTAATATGGCTCTATGTAAATTATAAGAAGGAAACAAGTTGTGGTAGGTGGTGATTAAATTGTTTCGGGTTTAAAGAATTTAATTCATGTTTACTTCCAATTTACTCTTTTGTTCTAAACTTGTAGCTTACTTTGCCCCATTGTAAATTTGTATGTTTTCTACTTGATTTGGTTGTAATTTAGGCGTGACAAAATGGAACGCCGTTGGTTCAATGGTCGACAAGAATCGGGCATCAGAGACAAACAGCAATTTGACAAGGAGGAGGTAGCCAATAGCTCTATTTCAATCTTAGTGTTTGTTTGGGATTGATATGTATCATTTGGTTTGTTTTTTGTGTGGCTGTTATAATGGAATCGAAGAAAGAGTATGATTATACTGTTTCTTCCATGTCAAGATAATCTATTAAATGTATGCCGGGATGCTTGTTGATGCTTAACCAAGTTCGAGTTGTATTAATGCCAAAATTTTATGAATGCATAAGCATTTTGCTATTGTTATTGATTCATGGTGTTTTTGATAACTGCTATCAATGTGGTTCAGGCATATGAGGAATCACTTATTGAAGATTTGGCTGAGGGATTTCGCCTGCCAATCAATCATAGGCCAACTGAAAATGTTGACCTGGATAATGTGGAACAAGCATCGTTGGATAAACAGTTGCCTTCATCTAATATCGGATATAGGCTTCTTCAGAAAATGGGGTGGAAAGGAAAAGGTCTTGGGAAGGATGAGCAAGGTATGGCATATTGCTGAGATACTTTGTACTTTACATGCATATAAAAGCTCGTTCTTTTCTTTACAGAGAGGTCTTTTGCAATTGTTGCTGCACTATAGTCTTCATTGTGAACGATTTTCAAGTTTCAATAGTGAGACCATTTTATTGTTATCTCAATGGAGCTGCTTTCATTGGTTAAATGTTAGTTCTTTATTTTATTTTATTTTTCTCTCTTTATCCGATTATTTTCTTTCAAACTATCCAACTCCGAACTCTTAGTTCCTGAATCTGTTTGAGAAACTGAGATGTAGGGCTGTTCTAAAATTTCTTCCTCCATTGTCGAACTCAATATCATTGAACCTTATAGTTATTGCAGAGCATATTAAGTGTGGTGCTGCTGAAGAGCTGCTTAACTTTTTCGTTCCTTTTTCCTTATTTTTGGTATTTCATGGTATTATGTGTGAAAATTATATCAGATTCAGGCTTCTGCATGTGAACTGTACTTTTTTACAAAAATTTACAGTTATGTCTTTAATATGCATCCGTCTCTTTCTTACATTTGTACATTTGTTTGTATAGGGATAGTTGAGCCAATAAGATCTGGGATTAGAGATCCAAAATTAGGTGTTGGAAAGCAAGAAGAAGATGACTATTTTACTTCGGAAGAAAATATTCAGCGAAGAAAACTTGATGTAGAGGTAGAAGAGACCGAGGAACATGCGAAGAAGCGGGAGGTATGCTTTTGATTTTAGTAGCAATAAGTACTTAACTACTAAATAATTGAACTATTAGATAATAATGAGGTTGATGCTTTCATCTTTCTGGAACCCAAATCTAATATCAGAAGGCAGCATATACCATATATGCGTGTCTTTTCACGGGAATGATATATCATAGGGGACCATCAACTTTGGAAGGTCTTGAGAATTTCCTGCAGTTTTTATTACCTGGTGGCTTCTACTGCCTGCTTCGTGCACATTATGAAAATCCAGGTCTTAGCAGAACGAGAGCAAAAAATTCAAAGTGAGGTGAAAGAGATACGCAAGGTGTTTTATTGTGACCTCTGCAACAAACAGTACAAATTAGCAATGGAATTTGAAGCGCACCTTAGCTCATACGATCACAACCACAGAAAGGTAAATGATTGCATTTGACCCTATGCAAATATTTTCAACCCTTTCATGCTCTTTCTTTTTGTCTGAATCTGCAATGTACTCAAATGGGTTTGCAGCGATTTAAAGAAATGAGAGAAATGCATGGTGCAAGCAGTCGGGATGAACGCCAAAAACGAGAACAGCAACGTCAAGAGAGGGAGATGGCCAAGTTTGCTCAAATGTATCTGATCATTTTCTCATTTCCTTGTCCGATTTGTTTCTTTTTTCTTTTTTTATTTTATTTTTTTATTTTTTTATTTTTTTATTTTTTTATTTTTAAAGTAGAGGGTTCTTTCATATTTTTCTCAATCATTTTCAGCCGCATTGTCTTATTGTCTTGTTTGCTATGTTTATACCAATTAGGGCTGATGCCCGAAAGCAGCAGCAGCAGCAGCAGCAGCAGCAACAGCAACAGCAACAAGAGGAATCTAGTTCTGCTTCGGTTTCTGCTGAAGTAAGAAGTGCATCTGCACTTACAGATCAGGATCAAAGGAAGGCTTTAAAGTTCGGGTTTTCTTCTAAAAGTGGCACTTCCAAGGTATACCTTTGAAGAATCCTTTTAAAAATTGTATGCGTTGTTGCAAGCACAATTTTAAGCGAAAGCATATTTTTTAAGCTGCACTTGCATACAATACTCGAACACAAGTAAATCCGAGTTTTGCAAGAATTTTACTTAATAGCAGCTTAGCTACACAGCTGGTTCTGGTTGCTGAAACATCATATTCTCCATCCATCTAACATATTCTCGTGCCCTGGCTGTACAGATGTCATCCGGTAGTGCTGCAAAGAAGCCGAAAAAACCCGTTGCCTCCGTTTTCGGCAATGATAGTGATGAAGAAAAGTAGAAAGAGAAGAAGTGCCTTCGCAACTGGGTGTTTATTTTATGTCATATAGTCAAGCTTAGCTTGTATTTCGTGTGCTACTTGAGTTAATTGTAACTGAACATATTTGCAGCTTTTGCAGTCGAACCAACGGATTTGAGTGGAAACAAGGTGGTTTTGATACGACTCCAAGTCTACTGCATTTTTTTCTCGTCTGATTGTTGGTTTCAACCTGCACCACAATAACACCCCTCCTAGTGCTGTAAATAAGGGCCGCTCGGCCCAGTTAGTGCAGGCCAATAAGGAAATATAGATTGGGCCGGGCCTGACCGGCCCATATTTAGGAAGCCTGTGGGGTCGGCCAACCCTAATGAAGGAAAGGGTGGCCCAAAGTGGCCTTTTAGCCCGGCGCTCTATGGGCCTTGTCGGGCCAATCCGTAAATTTGTAGTTATACGGGCCAAAGAGATGGCTCACAGTCAACCAATCCAACCTAGCTCAGATCTGGCCCTCCATAATAAAGGGTGGTATCTTTCGGATTTACAAGAGAGCTCAAAATGAAGGCAGGCCCTGTAAATATTGAAATAGGCACCAGAAATATAGTATTCAAATTCTGTCCAGTCCATTTCAACTCTTCACATTAACAATTTACCATTTGAGTTTGGAGATATGCTTCCTGTTTGACAACGGATTTGGTTCAAACTTTTTTTTGTCTTTTTCTCCAAAAATTTTTATCTTTTTCCTTAAAAGTTTTTTGTCTTTTCTGAAAAGTCAACAAAATTTACTATTTAAACTTATAAATCTTAACTCAAACTTACACATCAAACATGCCCTAATTACTTTAAAAAGGATGAGAAGAGTCCTGCCTGGTAGGAGAAAGAAGTGAAAGGCTGTGACGGGATTATTGGTAGGATTTTGGAATTCATATGGTTGTTTGGTACGAGAAAAAAAGAGACGGAGAAAATAGAAGGGAATGCATAAATGAAGGATTTTATTATTATTATTATTATTGGATGAAGGACTTTAAATCCTTTGAAACGGTGGTTTACTGGTTTTCTTCTCTTATCTATATTTGTAAGTTCGAAGATTAAAATTAAAAGCCCAAATATTTACATGACATAATGATCTTCATAAGATCTCAATATGTAATTTGGCAACCAGCATTTAGGTAGTAACGTCTCCTGCATTGTTTTTTCTTATACCATTCCCAAACTACTATAAAAAAAAAGGTCTCTAAAGATTTAGACACACAACAGATAAAGAAGCGGGCAAACGCCTCTACGCAGCTAGAGCAAAACCCACTTGCAGATCACCGTAGTCGAACACTGTGTGATATACGCCCATAAATACATCTCCAAGAATCCTGCAACCACACAATCATAAGCTAAGACAACAATGTTGGCAGAGAATTTTATATATATATATATATATACACACACACACACACATATATAATACGAAAAGGCTGAAGATGATAGATACCACAGAGGACCCCTCGGAGGAGGTATATCAAAAGCCGAAAACCCACTGATGCAGACTGAAGTAAGGCCTTCTCCTGTCTTCACAATGTACTGCAAACCAAGGCAAAGGATTCAAAAGAGAAACAAGAACACATTAGTATCATGTGATGTGTTTCGGTTTCGTTCATTTCAAATGATGTTCGGACTAATCAAATACGAAAAATTATACCGACACCACCTGAAGTTTATTACCATTACGCTCACCAGCCTTTTACCGAACATAATGAAATATCGTTAGTTAGTCATGTTATGTACTAACCTGTTCCGGAGTGAGGGTGAAAGGTTGGCTTCCAATGGTGAATGTAATGTTCGGCATGGTTGAGATGCTATTGCAGTTGATAATTGATTCACCAGATGGACTTGGCAGGCTCTCGCAAAGCTGTAAAAATCCAAAACGGAAGTATTTAGTACAACTTATTGTCGTGTTCGACGATTTTGAGTACAGAACAACAGGCATGGTCTCGAAGTAGTTCACCTGATTGACATAGTTGAGCACTTTTTCTTTGGTTCCCTGTTGTCTAAGCTGATTCTGGAACCAAATAACAGCCATCTCGCAAACCGTGCATAAAGCAGGGTCTGCAGAAACTCCTTCCTTTCTGTTTTCCCTCTCAACCACGGTTTCAATCCCGGCACTGCAGAGCACGGTTGGTCGAGTGTCAGTTTAAGGTATTCTGACTCAACTAGATATACTTATGAAACAGATGAACAACTTTACAAGAAGACTAATGAATCAGACTAAGGGATCTAATGAAATTGCATGAGAAATTTCAGACCTTACATACTCAGCCCCATTGAACAAGCATAGACCAATCTGTTCACAAACTTTGTCTGGTTTAACCTACAGATCAGAATATAAAATGTTCTTAGTTCCAACTTTTGGATTATCTAGTAAAAAGCTGAAAAGGAGTATATGAAATGGGGAAGCAAGAAAACTTACCCCCGAAACGAGTAGATCCCATATTACATCTCCATATTGCGAAACGATTAGTTTGCATTCTGTACTCACTACTCCTTTGGCTCCAATTGCGTGGTTGATCTCAGTCACAACAGTCTGCAGAAGAGTCGACAATACTTTTCTTGTATAAAAAACAAAGGCAAAAGCACAAAATAGAGATGATTGATCAAATCTTACGGCCTTTTTGAGAATTAACATTTCGTGAAAAATTGGAGCACATACCGTTGGACCAGCGAGTAAGGACGTTCCCGAATCCACAACAGCAGCACATCCCCCCTCACATACACCTAAAGAAATAATTTTTAGTTTCAGTCTTGACCGAGTTATTTTTAAAGTCTAAATTGGATTATGTTTTCAAGATTGTCAATGCTTGTATCTTTTCTTCTATCTCAAGTAGTCAATTCTAATATCCAAGTTTGTTCTGAGCCTTCTGCTATCAAGTGCACATTCATCGATAGAAAGATAACTAATCGTATCAAACAAGATGACATAACAACTACTTAAGGTTCTGAAAGATCACCTGTCGACTGGTTGCCAACGAAAATATCTCCCATTTCAATCTGAAAAACATGGAAACATAGTCTGATTAGGTTACTTTCTTTTTTTTCCTCAGGAGAAAAAGAACAGTTTTAGGACAAAGCGTCCAAGTATTATTTTTTTGTGGTTTCATTTACCTGCCAATAACCCTTTTTGGTAACTGGAACATAAGTATGCTTCCCTTTAAAGTGTTTTTCATCAACTCCACCGAAGATGATTTCACCTCCCACTTCTGCTGTCGGATCACGGTTAAGCCAGAATGAGAACACCTCGTCACTCACGAGGTCTTGTTGTACCATGTTGTACCTGTACTCTTGAAATCAATCAATGTATCCCTAGCATTGCTCTTTTAGAGATACCACAATTTATTGAGCTTTTCTCAAAGTTTGACAAATTAAAAAATAATAATAAAAAAAGAATCTTTATACATATATAAACTATTTGTATGTACCAAACAGGAGTAACATTCCCAACTGAAATCTCCTGAAAGCCAAGCCCAAGTATTCCATCAAACTTGGCCAGCAAAAATGAAAGACTGCCTTCTCGTGTAGCCTCGATGAAAACCTGAGTTTAGAATGAAATAATTTTACAGATAATTCTAGAAACATGAGATACCTAAAAGAAAGAAAGAAAGAAACATGATCATCACCTGATCTTTGACAACAACATCTCCAACTTGAACATTGTCTTGACTGAAGAAACCAGATATCGATCCAGATCCGTAGTTTATTTCACAAGATTTTCCTGAATCCCATGTCAACAAGTATGACTCAATTAGTGTCGTATAAAAGTCAAATAGATAAACTAGAAACGTCGTAGAAATCGATGACTTTACCGATACTAGTATATGTGGTGGACTTGCTCGACTTGTAGCGAGAATGGAAATAGCAAGCAAGCTAAATCAAGTTATGAAAAATAAAGAGGTTAGTACACAGAATAGCAACAATTAACATCAGAAGCTGCAATCTATAAGCTGCGCTACAAAGGTCCTTACGGAAAAGTAGCATTTTGCTGAGGGAACCCAAAGATTGGAGCTGCCAGTGTCAAATATGACGGTGAAATTCTGCACCGGCGAGCCAATACCAATCTCTCCATAATATTGGGCGTCCAAATAGTTCTTCAGAAGTACTATATCCTCATCGGAATTACCCAGATGATGAAACTCTTTGTATTTTGACTCTCTTACTATTCTGTCAGCTTTTATGCTTTCAAGATCAAGGGCTCTCTTCTTCAGGTTTATTCGCATTAGGCCATTCGAGGAATCGGGAAGAAGCGAGCAGATTACGGCCCATATGTAGAAACCCGCCAAAAGATGTTTATGCCGCATCATGTTTAGAAAAAAACCTGTCAAAAAAGAGAAAGCAGAAATGAATAGGACAGTGTTTTTGACATACAAAGAAGGTAGTTGAAATGAACTCAGAACGGATTTCTCATAAAAGTAGAGATACAAAAACTGAATAAATCAGTATAAATTCTAAGATCTTGTGTGTATGTCAAAAAGAACAAAAAAAGGCCTAACAAAGGAAATTGTTTTTCTTACCAAGACTTGAAAAAAAAATATATATATATATATATATATATTAATAATAATAAGAATTTAGCAAGGTGAAAAATGAAGGTTCACCTGTCAAAAATCAAGAAATATTCATGGCAAATCTCAAGAAGCAGACCAGTATAACGTGTGTGTGTGTGTATATAGTGGCTTGAAAATTTTCCTTTCTATAATATAAAAAAAAAAATTTGATGAAAAAACTAACAAAATTTCCAGTTTCAGGAAGAAGTATGAAGATTTAAAAATTTAAAAAAAAAAAAAATATATATATATATATATATATGCTGCCTTACAAAAGAAGAAACAATAGAGTCAGCAAAAACAGAACCAACCATGAAAGATTACCCAACTAGACAAGAAACCCACAAAAAGAAGAGATGAAAATTGTTAGTTATGTCAAAGGTAGAAACCAACAACATCATCAACATACACATATATACATACATATATACATATATAAACAACAACAACTTCATAAGCATCAGAAAACAGATAAAAAGCCCAAAAATAAAGATAATCACTTCAAACTCCAAGTCAAGTTAAAAAACAATTAGTGACCATTATGAATATGTTACTGATGATCAAGATGATTATATCATGAAAAAGAACAAGAAAGTCAAAACTGAAATTACCTTTGTGTTAGAGAGAGTGGGAGATGAAGCTCAAAGAGTTTTTTTTTTTTTTTTTTATTTTAATATGGGTTATCCAGAGAAGTAGGAGGTCGTTTGTTACCCTTTTTGTAAGGAAGGAAATTGCACACCACACTCAACTCGATGACTCTCAAAACTTGTCCTCTCCTCTCTTAGGTATCTAGCAATTAAAATATCATTTTCTGTGATAAATTATTAAAAAATAATAATAATAAACTGCCCCACGCGCCTTTCTAGCTCGTGAGCAAGTGTACATAATTGCCTAGCAGAAAAGCCTTCACTTTAGTTCCTTTGATTTTTGTGTCCTTGGCAACCTTTACTCTCTTTATTTTGCCCTTGTCATGATTAACTTTATTATTAGTCCGAATTTCAAATTTTTTATAAGAAAAATTATTGATGAAAAAGAAATTTAATCCATCTATAATTATCTTAAAAAAGAGAGTTTCCTTAAAATTATTATTCAAAATTATAGTTAATTTTTTTTTTTTTGTGATAGTTTTTTTTTTTTCTTTTTCTTGATTTTATCGTCAATAGCTCATGTGAATAGTATTTCTGGTTATTGCTCTCAAGTTGTCATATGGTAACTCTGTCACCATCATGTGACAGTCATGTCACCCGTCATGTAATGAGTCATTAATCGTCACGTGATATCATTTTTTTTTTACTAGAAAAATCTTCAATTTAGTATTATTTCCTTAGATTTTTGTGTCTTTGGCAAGCTTTACTCATTTTTTTTTTCCCTTTTTACAACTCATAATAATAATTATTAGTTAAATTATTAGTCTGTTTGAAAAATGAGTTTGAAAAATATACTAAATTTTTTAGTTAAAAAATACAACAATCTCCAAAAAATTTCTAAACAGGGCCCTAATATTTTGACTTCAGACAAAATTTTCATGCAGAAGTTCAATAGGCAAATAATAATTAGAAGTAGGCAAAATCTATATTAATAATTGTATTTTTTCCTCTAAGGTAACTGTATATTAGACGTAAAATTAATTTTTTAACAATTTGATATATGAAGTGTGTATATTAAGAATTTACAACGTATAATTACTTCTAATCATAAATTTATGTAATGATTAATTTTTGTTTTTCTTTCTACCAAGTACATGTGAAGTTATATAATAATCTCCCTCAAATTATAAAATAATTAGAGCAAAAAAGATAATAAAAAATAAATAAAATACTAAACTAACTCCGCCTTCCCATGAGCTGAAGTATATAAATAATCCAAGCCAAAAAGAAAATCCACGTGTGAAACGTGTACTACACACATATCTATAGTTTAGTCAGTATTAGGTTTGAAATTGCATTGCAATAGATTTTCCTGACAATGGAAGCTTCCTAGAAGCTTCGTCAACCAACACAAATTAAGAAAAAGACACGACGCAGCGTATTAATACGATTTTTATACTGGACCTCTTTGTTCCTATTTATGTTCAAAGGAGAGCTTCAATTGTTTGCATGCATGTTCCAAAACACTCAGAGAAAGAGATACATCAATCGTGAGCTGCGTATAGAAACAAATTAAAGATAATATTTTTTTAATTAAATTTAGGAAATTTCTACCATAAAAACTTTATTGTTGATTAATTTCTCTGATATTGGAGAATTTCTACAAAATGACCTTATATCTGATATTATCGACTAAGTTTTTCGTTTGATTCGTCTAGTTGAAAATGAAATATTTAAGTCGGAATTGGTTGACTTTTAAAAAAATAATTATAAATTTTATTAATTTTTCAAGAAAAAAAATTGAAATGTAAAGTACAGTTTAGTTGGAGTTGAACTTAAACGCCAAACAAAGAATAAGACTTGTTATATATGATTATATAAATAGATTAATTTTGTGTCATGCATTATAAATTTTTAACATTAACGCTTATAAATTAAACCGTTAAAAAAATTAACTCAATAGTTAAAGTTGTCATTTCCTTTGTAATAAGAGAATTGTAATCAACTAAACAAAAGTTAAGAACACCAATACCTTCAATTAAATTTGGATCCATTAGAAAAATCTTATCAAGCTCATAGAGAATTACGTATACCAAGATCCAATAATAGAAAAATTCATCGGCATGTCAATAATCGAGCATGCGTAAAACTCATTATAATAAGACCTCAACATCAATAAAATCTTTTAATTAATTCAGAACCAATGACCTATAATAAGTCATCGCCAACTCCGCATAAACAATCATTTTTATGTACATTGTATAATTTAT
The DNA here is from genome assembly GCA_009761775.1 of Ficus carica. Lineage (NCBI taxonomy): Eukaryota > Viridiplantae > Streptophyta > Magnoliopsida > Rosales > Moraceae > Ficus > Ficus carica. The sequence goes on along the minus strand of CM019741.1, from coordinate 11,993,831 downwards.
TTAATACCTAATTATTATTATTATTTTTTTATTACATATATACATAAAAGCACGAATTTATTTTTCATCCTATCTCCAACGATTATCATATGGTAACTACATTAATATTACGTGAATGCTTATATTATAACCAGTCAACATCTCATGACTTTTTTTTTTCTCTTTTTTTTCCTTTTTTTTTTTTTTTTTTTTTTTTTTTTTGTGTCTATTTTGTACGCTCCTTATGCGTGCAATACAAGTAGTATAATCTAAAAGCACAACTCTTAGCTATTGTAGTCATTCACGTCTAGTTGGTTTTATTAGGAAATAGATACAACTTTTTTTTTTTAACCTGTTCGAAACAAACTTAAAGAGATAAATACAAAAAACATATATATATATATATATATATTATTCAGGCAATCCAATCCTTTTAGTATTCGCGAGACACAAATAATCAAATACTAAATGGAAAAAGACGTTTTAATAAAATCTGGATAGATACATACACTTGTCTATTGGACACTTTCATAATAATAAAACTAGACACATTCCTTTAGTGTTAAAAAAAAAAAAAAAAAAAAAAAAAAAAAAAAGGGGGAAAAAATATATATTACGAGGGTGACCTCTAAATATATTAAAAGTAGACACACACCTTGAAAAGATTTCGCCTTTTTAACGTGGCTTAGTGAGACACACAGGAAACGGTCAATTATGTAACACATTTTGTTATAAATCTCTACATTCAAAACCACTCACAAGTCATGGCCACATCACAACCATACCCAAATGATAATTTTTTATAAAATAAAGAAAAAGATAGAGATTAAAAAAAATTAAAAAAATAAAAAAAACTCGCATATGATATGGAAAATGGAAAAACACTTTTTTCGAGTTTTTTTTTTTTTTTTTTAACACATGAAAAACACTTTTGTGCTTACTTTTTCATTACGAACTTCCTCTTTGTTTTGCTTTTTCTCTCTTTCTATTTCATGTTTTCCATTTTACGTTCCATTGGTTTGTTATAACTCAATGCCATTTTACAGTTTTACATAATTTTTATTTTGAAGTGTAACACACGTACTCCTAATAACTAATGAGTCAGACACACAAGTTGAACAGATTACCATAAACGTTACAATTTAGGCACATATTAGACGCTAGCATAATTAGGTAAAATTTTTAGTAGTTTCGAATTTTAATTTATAAAGCTGATTTTTTAAAATGAGATTTTCCTAAGAACTCCACGTGGCAAAAATGAAGGCCCTTCCGATTGCAAAAAAGTTGGAGCAGATATCGTTAGAAGAGCAAATAAGGATGTTCATGAATCTACAATGGCAATACACTTCCCTTCACATAGAGGAAATAAGTGTTAGATTGCATTTTTTTATGGAGTTATTTTTCAAGGCACCAAAATAAATTGGGTTCTCAAGATTGTCAATGCTTATATTCATCCCAAAATCAGCTTAATTATCTTTCCATCTTCAAGCATGCCTATGTAAGCTCCATCTTCAAGCATCATGGCCTCCCTCTCTTCCTTTCACTCGATTCTGGATTCAATAAATTTAGGGGTTTTTTTCCTTCTCTCTATTTTCACAGTCAATCTGAAATCTTCCCTTTCTCTAACTCAATGGAAACTAGTAGATTTCGCCCCCTCCCTTTTTGAACCCAAAATCCCTAAGGGTTTCTCTGATTTAGGCTTTTCAGTATAATAACGACGAGGAAGGTGCGAGATCACCGGATTGGTTCAACCAAACCATGTAGTAGGTCCTAACGGTGGCCGAAGAGGCGTTATATAACAATATATCTATACAAAGGAACCAAAAATTTAAATTAAAAAAAAAAAAAAAAAAAAAAAAAAAAAAAAAAAACCTCATTTCCAATACATACATTTCTACTCAAGCACATTTCTCAATGCAACTTAACTTTTTCATCCAAACATTCAACTCAAATTAAACTTTTTTAACTCCAACTTTTACAAATGCTCAACTCTAGCTATCAACTTAACTTACATTCAACTCTAACCGTAACACCAAATACAGGCTTAAAAAAGAAAGAAAAAGATAGAGATTAAAAAAAAATCCCATATGATATGGAAAATGGAAAAACACTTTTATTGAGTTTTTTTTTTTTTTTTTTTAACACATGGAAAACACTTTTTTGCTTACTTTTTCATTACGAACTTCCTCCTTTTTTTTTTTTTTTTTGCTTTTTCTTTCTTTTTATTCCATGTTTTCCATTTTACGTTCCCTTTGGTTTTTTATAACTCAATACCATTTTCCAATTTTCCATAGTTTTTATTTTGAAGTGCAACACACGTAATCCTAGTAACTAATGAGTCAGACACAAAAGTTAGACAGATTATCATAAACGTTACAATTTAGGCACAGATAAAAACACTAGCATAATTAGGTAAAAATTTTAGTAGTTTCAAATTACAATTTACAAAGCTCATTTTTAAAAATGAGATTTTCCTAAGAACTCCACGTGGCAAAAATGAAGGCCCTTCCGATTGCAAAAAAGTTGGAGCAGATATCATTGGAAGAGCAAATAAGGATGTTCATGAATCTACAATGGCAAATAATTTTTTTTTTAATTTTTTTTTTTTGAAAATGGACACATAATCCACAGTCTTAGTTTTTCAGAAGAACTCTATAAGAAGTTAGTAGTGGAGTCAAAGCAAGACACATTTTTTATGCTATTTCAAAAGTAGATTCTAAGAGCCATAATGAGACTTCTTAAGGTACTACGACACAACCTGCTGATATGCTGCCAATAAAAAGTATCTCCCATTTCAATCTTAAAAACATGGAAACATACATTGTCTGATGACCAAAAAGTGTTTTTCATTGACTCCTCCGAACACGATTTCGCCTCCTACATGTGCTTCTGCATTACGGCGGAGCCAAAATGAGAAGACTTCTTCATTTACAAGGTCTTGTTGTGCCGATACTAATCTTGAAATCAATCAATAATCCACAGCATTGTAAATTTTTAAAGATGTTTTCATCTATTCAGCTTTTCTCAAAGTTGGACAAAACTAAACAAAGAAATTTGTTTATGTATTTAACAAACCCCAGAAGCATTCCATCAAATTTGACCAACGAAAACCTGATACCATCTTCTCATATAGCCTTGATTAAAACTCGAGTTTCGAATAAAACAAATAGATAAAAAAAAATGGATTGTTAACAATATATTTTATGTTGAATCCCAAGATCAACAATTATGACTCAATTAATGCCTTATAATATGATACATATAAAGAAGAAACAATATGAAAATTGACGACTTTACCAAGGATGGGAATTGCAATCAAACTAAATGCATTTATGAACCATTCTTTATTAATAAAACACGGTTTTAAATCTTTGTATTAAATTATTTATTTTCCTAAAGTTCACAAAATTTAATAAAAACTCTTATAAAAATCTGACAATTAAAATTGTATACCGATAGTACAATTTTTTTTCCCATATCATAGAATTGAATTCTCCTCCAACATTTAACAAAATTAACTAAAAAAGTATCCGCTTATTTAAAATTATTACTTGTGCCAAAAAAAAAAAAAATTTAAAGGTGTATTTATTCAATAATTTTGCAATATTCAAGGCAAGCAAGTTGTTAACCTAAATTTTTAAAAAATTTTGTTTGTCCCTCAAAACTTCTGAAATTTGTAAATGTACCCCGTTCTCTCTCTCTCTCTCTTTCTCTCTTTCATTTTTTTCTCTTTTCTTCTCTCTCCCCCCAACGGAAGAAGATTTCTGTCGTTGGCTTCACCACTGAGCGTTCCACGGAGTAGAAGAGACGGCCAATTTCTGCAGCCGAAACTTTGTTGGAGCAAAAGGTGAAATCTTGAGGTTAGGGTTTATTTCTCTCTTGAATTGGCCGTACTCTGAAATTTTACTAATTGCATTGCTGTTTCCCTCTTTATTTCAAGCAAAAAAGCCCTAAATCCCCCGGAATTCTCAGTACTGATTTTCTTCTTACTTACTTCTGAAAACTGATTATTTTTCTTCTTTTATGTATTATATGAGTTCTGCAAAGATTGTAGGATCAAATTGAGGCCAAATTGAGGGGAGTTAAAAAGTTTCCTAATAATAATGGGCCTATGCTTAATATGGATTTTGAAGCATTTGTAATTAGTGTTCTTAATAGTGGATTTGGTGACATTGGGATGTTTTTGTTGGACATATGTATGTGATGATCAAGCAAAATATTTGGTGGCGTGTTGTTCTAAATGTAACAACACATGCTTTTGAAGCATTCGAACCGTCGTGTAAGTTAGAACTCTTATTTTTTGTCGCTTGGACTGAGGAATGGATTTCGTGATTTGCGGCATTTATTGTTTGTTGGACATATCAGCTAATCAACCTAATATGTGGTGTGTATGGTGAGTGCGGATATACGGATGTAGTGAGTGTGGATTTATAGATTGTGATGGGTTTTGAAGCATTTTGTATTGGTTTTCCAGGTAATTGAGATAGTTGTGAGCAAGCATGACGACTGCGGCCCGACCAACATGGGCTCCTGCTAAAGGTGGCAATGAACAAGGCGGCACTCGGATTTTTGGCCCTTCACAAAAATACTCGTCGAGGGATCTCGCGTCTCATACAACTTTAAAGTCCAGGTACGAGCTTCATAAATCGACTCTTTGCTGAGAGTACTTTGGCTCTACTTTGGATAAAGTGTAAAGGATCAATCTTCATAGATCTAGCTAACATAGGACTTAAGTTGATATAGAACTTTGAATGAAGCTAGATTTTATCATTGTGTAAATTGCATGATGCATTTTCAATATACGAATCTTCTCCTAAAGGAATCATCTGAGAGCTACTCTTGTGACATCGTCTTTGCTCGATTATATATTTGTGTTCTTTTGCTCAACAATGTATCGATGGTCTTAGTTCTATGTCATCCGTGTTAGCATATGGAGTACTTTTCTGCACTTTTAACTCTTTTGTATTACTGCGTTATTGATGATAGAAAAGAAGGGCAGGACACACAAGATGATGTGCAGAAGAGGAACCTCCGCGAGGAGTTGGACGAGCGTGAAACGAAGGCACTTCTCGTCGAAGGACAAGTCTTTTGGTAAATTATATCCAACTAGCCTTTCCTCGTGCAAAGTTTAATCTTAGTCTTACATTTCCTTTTAATTGTCTTCTGCTTTGTTCACTGTAACTGTGTCTGATGTTGGATGTTGATTTGTCCGTAACAGATGACAGAGATCGAATGAAGGGAAGCCATCTTCTGTTGGAAGGTGAAATTATAGTTCCCAGACTCAAGCACTTTAAATAAAACTACAAGTAATATCACCAATTCACTAAATTATTTATCTCAATAGGGTCAAAGAGGGACACTGAAGATCGTATCATACCGCGTAGTGTAGATGCTGATGACTCTGACGTGGATGTCAAGAGTGATGATGAGAGGTAGCCGCTTTTTTCTGTATCAGGATCATTTATTTGCAACTCTTTGATTGGTTGACAAGCACCGATTTTTTTTTAGCGTAACTTAACCATTTTCACTCTATGATAAAGCTTATGCAGCCTTGTATCCTTGTTTATCTATTTATGGGATAACTAGAATAGTAGTTTACGTACTGACTGCTGGAGCTTATTGTTAATATTAGCTGAAGTAAACCTTCATTTTTTGTGTAGCGATGACGATGACGATGATGATGAGGATGACACAGAAGCTCTGATGGCTGAGCTTGAACAAATAAGGAAGGAAAGAGCAGAGGAGAAGCTACGAAAGGTGAGACTTACACTTGGAAATTTTAACATATTAATTTTTAAGATATTCTCGCTTGGCATTCCACAAATCCCTGAAATAGAGAATTTTCCTTACCCTGTGCATTTCTGTTTAGTTTGCCTAGTAGCTCTGTACATCTATGAAGAGGCCGGCTTTTTTTTAATCGCCATCAGAACAACGCTTTGTGGTTTCATTAGCCAGTAATACTTAATTATTCACCTCCAGGAACGAGAAGAACGGGAGGAAGAGCTTAAAGCCAAGGAAGCTGAGCTTCTAAGAGGAAATCCACTGCTTAACAATCCGACATCTTTTAATGTGAAAAGAAGGTTAGTTTTCGTAAAATGCCATTTTCCAATCAGTTTTCTTGAGCAAACTTTTTTTTTTTCCTTCGTTTTCGTTTTTGTTTTCTCTCTCTTAACAGTTTTGGTGTCTGTCCTAATTCTACCAATTTGGTTTTCTGGGTACTCTTCTTTCTCTTGATCAGATGGGACGATGACGTTGTATTCAAAAACCAGGCTCGTGGTGAAACCAAGACGCCCAAAGCGCTTCATAAACGATACCATCAGGAACGACTTCCATAGGAAATTCCTGCATAAATACATGAAGTAGATGAAGGGAAGAGAGTTGGTTTTCATATCTCCACTGTTCCATGTACCAAGATTAGAAATTGACCATGTTACCCGATATAAGATCATCTCCAATGCAGTGTTAAAAGAGAATTGCTTTTCAAGAAGCGCATATCCGAATTATTGTCAAAATTATAAAGCTTCAGTTTTTTTACCTTCAATAGACAAGTGTAGAGGATCAAAAATTCTAAATAACTATTGACAGAGTGCAAAAAGAGTGTAAAAAAACATAAACAAGTTTATATAAAGAGTTATTTTTCATATTTTTCTCTTAATTTTAACATATCACGTACCAAAAAAGAAGAAAGCCAAGGTCCAGAGGTACCAATAGATGTTTGTGGCACGTGTTCAGAAAAATAATGTCAAAAAGAGAGAGATAAATAGGCTAGGTTTTATTAGCCTACGGAGGAGACCTTTATAGATATATGTTTGACAAATATATTGGAAAAAAAATTGTTAACAATTAAATTAAGTTGGCATATTTTTTTATGAAAAAAAATTCAGCAATCAGTTCTATAAATTAAACATATATTGGTAAATTAAACATTCGATTAACGTCCCTTAAAAGGATCAATTACACTAGTGCTTCATTACACAATCAATCAATCGTTAATCAAATTTAGTTTTTTTTTTAACGGTGAATTTCAAATTAATCAAATTATTATTAGTAATTAACTAGTAATTCATTAAAAAATTAATCAACTGTTAATAAAAATTTAGTTTTTTTTAAACGGTATATTTCAAATAATCAAATTATTGAGATACTGATAACAATCCCTTCCTTTTTTTCTTTTTTTTTTTTTTTTTTGTGTCAAAAAGGAATATAATATCTTAAATAAATAAATTTAAAAAAAAAAAACTTTTAAGACTTTAAAATGGCCCAGAAGACAAATGAGACATAAGGCCTCCAAATAAGTACTGCACAATCACCTTGCGCCCTACAGCCCCGGTCGCGCCTGGCTGCAGAGCCCGAATCGACGCGCAACGAGGTATTGGAAGTTGGAAATCTCCATATTTATGTGTTTATTCCTCAACTTAATATGTTAAATCCATGAACTTTCCCTTCTCTTCCTCGTTTAGTTGTAAAAACAGGTTCTTGTTTGTCCAATTGGCTTGATTTTGATGGTCGCCCTCTAAGTGTTTGAGAAAATGACCGCAATGAGAAATGTAGTAGTTTATGATAGAATGGGGTTGAAAAGCTTTCTACTCTTCTCAATCCACTCACTGACTTTCTCCTAGAGAAATCACTGTTATCATATCTTCTTATATATCTGTGTATATATACGTATGTTCAGTTTGGCCAAACAATTTATTTTTTGTTTCCTTTTTTCTTTTTGCTGAAAAGAAGTTAAACATTTGATTGAATTTCACTTGACCCATCAGTGAAATTAGCCTGAAGCGTTGATCGGAAAAGTGATACCCTGATGTCGTTGAGGAGATTCTTCGGGTTCTCTGATGGCGAGCTGATGAGATCAGACGCCAAACCTTGTTCTAGATTGATGAGACACACTGCTGGAATTTTTAGTGTTGGTGGAGGATTGTCATTCTGGATTCTTTGCAGATTGCATTATGGTCTGTTTTCCCCAGCATTGAGATACTAATGATTTCGACGTTTTCTACGTTCACATCAATCACAAAATCACATAATTTTGGGTGGTGTCTATGCATTGTGTGCAGGTCCTAGAATTACAGTTCCTAGGAGTTTCCGGTGGGCGGCTTGTGGAGCAGTATCAGTAGGCTCAACCTCTGCTTTGCTGGTGCGTTTACTTAGTCCCGAGTGTGAACCCCAAAACATAGCTGCTTATGACAAGGGAAAGCGATCTTAGATTATATTCAATAACAGTCATCCATGAATGAGTTGTTTGGTTTCTTATAACATGGAATTTGAATATAGACCATATGCTTTGTGTAAGCTAAATTTGCCTTGAAAATGGATGTGTGGCTTGGAAAAAAATTTATCATTCTGCTTATAAGTTCATCATTTTCTAGTTTTCAAAGCTGTTCTAAGCACGGTCGAAGTCCACGAATAAGGATAAAAGAAAATCCAACGCAGAATAATACTGTCACCTTCCATTTTAGTTTAGAGCATTTTACAAAATAGGTTATGAAAAAAGTACCTTATAGAATGCACTTTAACTCTGAGGATTTGCCCTTTCCCGTCTTAATTTTGCGATTTGAACCCCTTCCGCTATAATTAAAAATTCAAAATTTTCAATTTAACCAAGCAAAAGTTTGAAGTCATCACTGAGCTAGAACTTAGCCTTATGTAGGCGAAGTTAGTGCTTGGTTCATAGATCCAAATCAATGCAATTATATTGAATCAGGCTGCTATCCAAACCCGAGATTGGAAATAAAAATTCGGACAGTTTTCGGATTGAAGAATCCGGCTCCCGGTCTAGGATATGCCCTTCCCCTCTCAATTTGGCCACTTGAACCCTTTCACTCAAGTAAAAAAATTAGATTTTTCAATCTAAATTGAAAAAAAAAAAAAAAAAAAAAAAAAAAAAAAGTTTGAGTCAAATTAATTCCAACCTACATAATTAAAATACTCAAAGGTATTGTTTGAACAATGATTGGAATCAAAATTTTCGAACTCATTTTTGTTTTATGTTTTTTTTTTTCCTAAAAAGTCAATAAAAATTTTAAATAATTTTAAAAAATCAAACAACTCTAATACAAAAAACTCAATTCTAACCCATACTCTTTAGCCTATGGTGTTAGAGTTCATTTTGAATTCAATTGTACTTTATAATTAGTTTTTATCTTTTTTTGAAAAATATTTTTTAAAAAAATTAAAATTTATTTTTAAAAAATCAATAAATTTTAACTTAAAACTTTCATTTTATTTCAAACTTAATCCGATCATCAAACGTGTGAGTCTGAATTATCAAACAATAAAAATGAATGATGATGGATGCTTTAGCATTAATGACAAGCAAATAAGCTTTGACAAGCATCATAATCAGAGGCCATTGGAGTTGTAAGTGTACGGTGTAGATACAGACGTCTAGAAAGGGACTTGGGGCCTAAAAGTCCCTCACCAAATAATTCCAAGCCAATTGCTTTGTGCCTTTGTCCCACTTGTTTCATGTGGACCCCCTCAACATAATAAAACATAAGACAAATGATGTTTTGTTTTCGCATTTCAATTTTAATCAAAAATTTTGTTATGGGTGACCAAGCTTACGTATTACCACATAGGATTTCGCATTAAAATCTCAAAAAAAAAAAAAAAAAAATCACTAAATAACTAGCCTTGTGTTTGGCTGTCGACACTAGACGGCCTTTTATATTTTTATGTTCTTCATTTTCTCTTTAGTTTTTCTCAACCATGGTACTAGAGAAATGTTTGTCGGTATTGAAAATTCTTCAATTTTCAGTTGTTTTAGTCTATAAGGCCAGTCACACTAGTCTAAATTGCAAAGAAATTAATCAGCTGGAGTTTTCTAGTCTTTCTATTGGTGGAGCCAATGCTCTTCAAATTACCAAAAAAAAAAAAAAGGCAATGTCAAACCTTATATTTGTGCGGGCGGCAATATTTGTACCACGTATTTGCATGTATAGATAATATTTTTTATTTTGGGAGTAAATGTTATATGGTGTTTGGTGTGTAAGTTTGAGTTGAAATTGATAAGTTTAAATAGTAAATTTGTTGACTTTTCAGAAAAGATAAAAAACTTTTGAGAAAAAGACAAAAATTTTTAGAGAAAAAGACAAAAAAAGTTTAAACAGGACCGGTTACCAAACAGGGTCATAATCTATTATATATATATATTTTTTTTTTGAAAGAGATAATCTATTATATATTACATATATAGAAAGGGGAGTTGTTTTCTATTTTGGCGTTTGTGGTTTGCTTTTCAAAATTGTTTTTCTTTTTCTTTTTCTTCTTCTTTGATGGGCTTACTTTTCTCCTTCGGAGATTGGAAGTTTTGGCCCAGTTCCCTATTTTGTCTTTTTTCGTTTTATGTGTTTTCACTTTTTCGCTTTTTTTTTTTTTTTCCCTCTTCTTTCTTTTTTTTTTTTTTTTTTCCCTTTTTTTTTTTTTTTTTTTTTTCTTCGTTAAGCTCTTTTATCTTAAATTTTTTAAATGCTTTTTCAGATAATTTTTTTTTTTCAACTTGTCCAGTAAAATTATTTTTCTCTAATATATCTTTACTTACATGTTTCATTTGTTATCCTCTTAAATATTAGGGAATATTTGAATATCTTTTGTTTTAATAGTTTTATTGAAATACATTTTATCAAATATATTCAGATTTCAAAATTATTTTTCTTTTAGTTCAAAAAATTATTTTCCTTTCCCATAAATCTCTAATTTGGTTTCTATTTGCTTCGGCTCATTCATAATTTTTTACTTAAAAGTAATGCTCGTCTTTATTTCAACCAAAATACATATTTTCATTAAAACATATAATTTGGTGTCCATCTTTAAAATAATTAAATATTTAAATTTTCTACATGTGAAAATGTTTTTTTCTCCTCCCAAATACATGCTACATTTTTTTTTTGTTATGTTTTAAAAAATTAAAAAAACTAAATCCGCACGTATTAATTTTTCTCTAATTTGTCTTTACTTACATATTTCTTTTTATATTTCTCTACAATATTATTTATATGTTGATTTTTTTTAAGTATGTTTTGTTCTAATCACACAGTTACTCTATTTACCATTTATTAATTTTTTCTCAAAAAATTACTTATTATAGTGTGCGTGTGTGTATGTGTGTTTTTATTTTTATTTTCTTGTTAAATCTTTATGTTATGTACCTGGCCATGATAACGGCTTTTTCTTAATTGTGGCATTCAATTAATTATCTCAACTATGCTATACGACCGAGGACACATTTTGACTTAGTTATATATTTTTATATATCTAACTATTTATTAGAAAAACATATTTATTATGTTTTTCATTAAAATATTATTTTCTTTAATATCTTTTACTTGCATCTTCTTAAATTCAATTTATTCGTATAAACTTGGACAAAGCACCTAAATGACACAAATTTAAATATCATTGCACCAATATGATACAAAATTTAAACTAGACTAATATAACACAAAAAGAAACTAAAATTAGCTTAAATTTATGTCATGTTGATCAAGAGTGAGGATTTTATATTATGCTGGTTAATAGATAAAAAAAGGTGATTATTTGAGTAATTTTCTCAAAATTATTCTAAGTCATTTTCTCTTTAAATTGCCCCCATTGCTCCTTTCTTTCACCCATCTTAAACTTTTTCTGATGTTAAGTTCCTTTTTTTTTTTTTTTTTTTTAATGTTCCATCTATAGTATTGTTATGTGCACATGCTCAAATTTAAATTTGATATATTTATTTTTAGTTTTTAATGAGTTTATTCATTTGGAGTCTTTTGGATTATTATTGTAGGAGGGCTAATGTTTAACTAAAAAGATTAGATATGAGTAAACATGTTTGTATAATGTTTGAATATTTCAATTCGTATTTTTGAACTATGAGAGCGTTAACAATATCCTAATAGTTTTTTAACTAGAAAAATAATATTATTGAATAAACTTCGAAAAAATAATAGCACGAAATCAAAATTTTAACATAATTTTAATATATGAACTGAGTATACAAAATTATTCCCACATACGTGGCTAATACTAATAGTTTATATAATGTAAGGGTGTGAATCTACACTTCATAGACATGGTTGTGGCGCATATTTCATTTTATATGTGACAACCGTAAATCATGTTGTAACACATACATCTATATATATATATATCTATATCATTGAATATGGAGACTCGGAAAGAGGTGGTGCCAAACCACTTCATCTCCTTCCTTTCCGGTCGTAACTCCATTTTGTTTAACCGTCTGCTAAAAAAAAGGGATGTAAAAAGTTGGGACTTGATGTCCTTAATTTTTGTTACAGCCACATTACAATGGAAAGATTTGTAGTCGTTCACACGTGGGATCAGTTCTATATGCACTCTGTAATTTTTTAATATGAACGCTCATAAATCAACTCATTAGATATGTAAGCAAACAATTGAACATTTAATTTTCCAATCAATTGTACGGAATAAGTAGTCCTATCATGAAAATATCCTCTAATTAATATTCCATCGTGCAAAAGTTTACCTTTGTCTAAATTAATTCTTATTTTCTTAAAGTAATTTCACAACAAATACTGAATCATATTGACGAATGGAGAAATAGATCCAAGAACGAAACTTTAGAGAAGGAAATTTAAACTAAATATTCATTTGTAAATCAACTATTTTTTGTTCACATACTTATAGAGATCTAAACTAATAAAAGATAAACATAATCTGGTTTTAAAATGGTTTTAATAATCCTAAGAAATAAGCATAAATTTAAAATTAAATTAAATGCCAAAGATATAGATATTCTAATAACTAACCATGAAACAAAAAAATTCAATATGTATTTATCTATCAACTCTTTTTTTTAAAAAAAAAAAAAAAAACCGTTCAACTATATTTATACAAATCTGAACATAACTTAATTTTAACATTCTAAATAATTCTAATACAAAAACATAAATCTAAATTTAAATTAATACCAAAAATTAAAGATATTCTAATAACTAACCATACAACTTTAAATTCAAATATTGTAATTTGAAATCTTCATCGCGTAAAATCTTTATCAGGAAATGTACATTAAATAACTGTGCATTTACATCCCACTAAAAATCTACATAACAATTTGACGATTCATAAACAGTTGTTACAAATAAGATATCCTTTTCTTTTCTTTTTTTTTTTTTTCTTTCTCCAATACACATATTTCTCAGACTAAACCGGAATTACAGAATAAAGGAGAGAAAAGAACCACACATATTCATAGAAATTTAAACATAAATTTAAACTAAATACCAAAAGATGAAAGATATTCTAATAACTAACCATACAACTTTTAATTCAAATATTCTGATTCAAAATCTTCATCACATATTATTCTTTATCAACAAATAAACATCAAACAATGTGCATTTACATCCCAATAAAAATCTTCATAACAAATTAAAGATAAGATATCCTTCTTTTTTCCTTCCAATACACATGAAAATTTCCCAAATTTGATTGGATTAGTAGTCCTTTTTCCTCCTCCTCTCTTTTTTTTTTTTTTTTTTTTTTTTGAATATTTAAATATATGAATGGGGCAAGTAAGTCACGTGAGCGAAGGTGGGAAATCACGTGCATTAAAGAAACATCCTTAAAATAGGTGTGCAAGTACGAGTCAGAGACAGACACATACATAAGAGAGAGAGAGAGAGAGTATTTTTTGGCGAAACCTGAGTAGTGTATTTCTTATATTACAGTGTTAATGCGGTTATTGGATGCTCCAATGTTCCCCACTTGTCACCTTCTCTCTCTCCTCTCCATTCGTATTAACCTGCCATTCTTTACCCTTCGTTTTCCCCCTTTTTTTTTTTTATTATTATTAATTTTAATTATTTTTTAATTCTTCAGACACAAACACTGATAAGGCACACACGCACTCTCTCTCTCCTCGCTTTCTCTCTCTTACTTCCTCTTCCTCATCGTCTCCATCTCTATCTTCTCCATCCATCTGAAACCTAGAATCCTTACAAAATAATAATATATATATATAAATAATAAATAATAAATAATTATATATATATATATATTCTCCCCCACAACGGCCACAGCCACGACATGGAAAACGACCACCATCACCATCACCGTCACGAGCTCAACGGCGACTCCACCAAACCCCACGCGCCGAAGAAGCCGAGGCTTTCTCTCTCCTCCTCCTTCTCCTCCATCACCGAATTCGAAATCCGATCCGAATTCTCTCACCACGACCCGAGCATCGCTCGGATTAACAACGGCAGCTTCGGCTGCTGCCCTCGCTCCGTCACGGCGGCGCAGATGGAGTGGCAGACGAGGTTCCTCGCCCAGCCCGACGCCTTCTACTTCAACGAGCTGAAGAAGGGGATTCTCCATTCGAGAACGATCATCAAGGACCTGATTAACGCCGACCACGTCGACGAGGTCTCCATCGTCGACAACGCCACCACCGCCGCCGCCATCATCCTCCAGCAGAATCGCCTGGGGCTTCGCCGGCGGCAAGTTCCGCCCCGGCGACGCCGTTTTGATGCTCCATTACGCCTACGGCTCCGTCAAGAAATCAATCGAGGCCTACGTCACCCGCGCCGGCGGTCACGTCATCGAGGTACCTTTGCCATTCCCTGTTAACTCCGAAGAAGAGATTATCTCCGAGTTTAGGAAGGCTTTAGGGAGAGGAAAAGCTAATGGAAGGAAAATTAGGCTTGCTGTAATTGATCACGTTACTTCAATGCCTTGTGTGGTTATTCCCGTTAAGGAATTGGTCAAGATTTGTAGGGAAGAAGGCGTTGAGCAGGTGTTTATCGACGCCGCTCATGGAATTGGGTGTACTAAGGTTGATATGAAAGAGATTGGGGCTGATTATTACGCTAGTAATTTGCATAAGTGGTTCTTTTGTCCGCCGTCTATCGCGTTGTTGTACTGTCGGAAATCGCCCGAGATCTTGGACTTGCACCACCCGGTGGTGTCCCATGAGTATGGTAATGGATTGGCGATAGAGAGTGCTTGGATTGGAACTAGGGATTATAGTCTCAATTAGTGGTTCCTTCCGTTGTGGAATTCGTCAATCGGTTTGAAGGCGGTATCGAGGGGATTAAGGAGAGAAATCATGAGCAAGTCGTTAAGATGGGCGAGATGTTGGCGAATGCGTGGGGGACCAAGCTTGGCTGCCCTCCTGAAATGTGTGCGAGTATGATCATGATTGGATTGCCTACTTGTTTAGGGATTTCATGTGAGGAGGACACTATGAACTTGAGAACACATTTGAGAGAGAAGTTTGGTGTTGAAGTTCCAATTTATTTCCGGGCTCCTAAGAATGGAGAGACCGGTTCGATTACTGGGTATGCTCGCATTTCGCACCAAGTGTACAACAAAGAGGAAGACTATATCAAATTTCGGAATGCAGTTAAGCAACTCGTATCCGATGGTTTCACTTGCACACTTCTTCTCAGTGATGAGGTATGCCCTGCTTTCATCCACTCTTGTGAAGGTGCAATGAACTGAATTATTGCGTTGCTTTCAATTTAGATGGATTTTAATGCGCATTATTCGTAGTTATTTGCTGAAGAACTGTGATCTAGTTACATAGAATTTGTCTCGTTCACTCGTTTGTGAAATTTAAATCTCGTTCTTTGGTTTTTCCCATTAGAATTCTACCATAAGAGAAAGAAATGGATTACCAGGAAAATTCTTAGGTTATCGAGAGTCAATATCAGAGGTGCTAGTTACATTCTGCGTAGCGGTCACATGATGGAAAAAGATCCAAGTTGGAAGTTGGAATCGTATTCAGATAACTGCTTCCAAGACACTTGACTTATCCATATGGTATCTCTATTTAGCAAAATTATTCTCCAAGAAATGACTAGTGGAAAACAAAAATGGACAAAGAAAATTTATTCTTATTATGCATTTCATTTATCTCATTCATTTGACTATTTTACTGAAATCTCTTACTATATAGCACTTGTTGATCATGACTCATCAGATATGCGGAATGATGGCTTACAAGTTTCTTTATGTAGCTGCGTCGGACGTTTCCCTGTGGTTCATGACTAGTAGGAGACTCCTCTTAGTATATTTTAGTTTTTCTAGTCAATAAATACTCTAGTGAACCATGTATGCCTGTAATTTCCACTTCGGAAAGAAAGTTGACCATGTGTAGATTGGTGGACTTGACAGATTAAAACATGTTAAACTCGTGTAATATTTATAAACCTGATTGCTACTTGTATATAATTTAAATTAAAAAAAAAAAAGACGGCAGATAGAATAGAAAAGGAAGTTTCTGATATTAAGTTGTCTTTGACATTTGATTTTGTGTTCATGTGTAGTGTAACGAGGAACTGAAGAAGTCTTTGTGATGAATAACTGCTACACTTCTCGGCATCCCTTTCATGCTTGACTAGTTGCAATGGTTTCGGTACCATCAGCGCTGAGCAGAGAGATGAACTGCAGAAGTGCATGTATCCGAGCTGAAAGAATTTTTCATGTTTAAGTTTTTCTGACTTTTGGTTTCGAGAGATGATAACTTATCTGTTAACCTGTAGTTTTGTTGTAAATTTATTGCACACTTTTAAGTCGTTGATTGAAACAAGACTTCTTCGGCTTCACTCTATACAATAAAGCCTGACCGTGTATTTTAGTCTCTACTTTTGAGAGCGTCATATGAAAAATGTGTTATATCCTGTTGCAAAGTTATACTTCTTTCTCATATTTAAACGAATACCGGCCGGTCAAAGATATTTCTTCGGTTGACTGCGAATCCCTAATCGAACCAAATTCAAAATGGAGGGTTTTTTTTTTTCCCCTGTGAAGTTGTAAATCAAAATCTAATCAGTATGCTCAGAAATTTTCTTTGGGAATGATATGGAACAATCATCAGTATCTTACTCTGTTTGGCTTATGGCAGCTACTGGCTGGTCAAAGAATTCCATTTTACCGTTGTCTTGACCGGCTTTTTCGTCTTCCATGGTTGACATTCCAAATGCTCAAGCCTTGTAGATTTTCAGTTTTCTCTCACTTTAATCACTTCCACAACCATAAAGCTGACTCCACAACCCACACACCCATCAAGCCAAAACCCTCTTTCCTAATCACAGACGCCAAAATCCAATCCGAGGTTGCACACCATGATCCCGGTGTTGCCCAAATCAACAATGGCAGCTTCTGGCATCACGACTGCACCACAATGGCAGCTCATATGTCTCTGCCAGCTAGCCATTTCTACCACAACGAGCTCTAGAAAGGATGATTACTTGAATCAAGACCCATTATCAAGCACCTTTTAAAAGCAGATGATGATGATGAAATCGCAGTCCCGGAGAATGCTACCACCGCTGTTGCTATAGTCTTACAGCACAGAGCTTGGGTTAATAAGCTGATATGCTCGGATTTCCCATCGATTTAAACCAACTTGTTTGTGATGGGTTCTAAACTAGCGACTGCCTATCTGACTGGCATTGTTTTTCTAGTGTTCAAAGTACTGCAGAAAACTCGTTGAATGCATCAAATCATCATTCTTTGAGCTTTGATTGTTTCATTTGCTAAATTCATTTTAAACTTTCCATGAACTCCATGAAATTCTAGATCTCCGCGGTCTCTATTACTTCTTCTAGCTCTTTCTTGAAGGAGGAGAATCGTCACACATTACTAGTCTAGTGTGCTCCTCTTGGAATGTCACACATTAGGTTCTGAGAAGTATTTCTGATAATTAACAGCCTACTCTTCTCTGCATTCCCTGCATTCTGAGAAGTATTTCTTATAATTAGCAACCTACTCTTCTCTGCATTTGTTGCATTCTTGCTTCGTTGCCTAGACCACTAAGGCCAAAAGCATTAGAACAGTGATAGACAGCAGAAGTGTGCTAAATAAAAAAAAAAAAAAAAAAAAACTATCTCATATTATTACTATTATTACTTTACATCAATCTTACTTGTGTATCTTGAATTATCAGGTCATTCCTATTTTTTCTCTCAAATTCTAAAAGATCTCGCTTGAGCCTCCCGAACTTCGAACAACATGGCACTTCAATGTGTTTTCTCAAATTCCGGGGCTACCAACTTGATAAATGCTAGATTAATGAATAACATTATGATGTTTTCCAAATTGAAAATATATGCATTTTGATCAAATTTAATTAGTTTCTGACGGCTTATAATACAATCTATTACTAATAAGATTTTTTCATCCTTAAGAATATTGAAACATATCCTTTTTTTTCTTAACACTAACTTATCAATTCGTATTATTTTTGAGTTGTGTAATTATTTATTGAACTATATTGACGACACTACTTTTTAGGTCATTTGGCTTTTTTGATTTTATTTATTCATTTTAAGGAATCCTTTTGGAACTTTTTTCAGACCATCCCATCCCATGTCATTTTCTTCGTTCTTATGTGATGTCATGTTATGGTTTTTTTTGCAACAGTTTTCTATCGGTGGTTCTATCTGCTCTAGAATTCGTTAATAGGTTTGAAAGCGGTATTCAAGGAACCAAGAAAAAGAACAATTAATGATTTTTGAGGACACACTTGAGGAAGAAGTTTGGCCTTGAAGTGCATATACCAGCAGATGGGATGGTTGAGTCTATAGCCGGATATGCTCAGATTACCCATCAAGTTCAACCAACTTGTTTGTGAGTATTCAAAGTACAGCAGAAAACTTGTTACTTGTAAATCTTTGCGATCTCTATTACTTGTTCTAGCTTTCTCTTGAAGTAGGGGAATTTATCAACATGTCCGAATTTATATTTTTCACTTATTGAAAATGGTTATTACTTAACGGTTATTTTTCTAAATAAAAAAAAATTCCATCACTTATTTAAATATTTATTTAAAACCTATTTATTTACTTAATTTATATTTTTATTATTTATATTTTCAATTTTTTAGGTTAATTTTATAAATAGTCCCCATATTGGCACCTGAATTTTGATTTTACAAATCATACTCCTTGAACTTTATGCTAATAGTCCATCTGTCAATATTCTGTAAAAAGAAATTAGAGAGAAATTCAATACGTTCTGATCACATGAGCTTTATTTATAGATATAATCGTAATTAAATATATTTGAAAGTAAATTGTACCTCAATCATATATATTTTAAAAATAAACTATACTTTAATCAAAGAAATATGGTATCACAAAACTATTTTGGATGAACAATTTCTCTCTCAAAAATATTTAATTACGATTTAGCCTTAATTAAAGCTTGCGTGATGTGAACATGTTCAATTTCCGCTCATTTTTTTACGGAACACAAATATAGTAATATAAAAGTTTGAGATAGTGTGACGTATGAAATTAAAAGTTATGGACCCACTTGAAAATAAGAGCATAATTCAAGGTCATTTGTGAAAATAACTCTTTTTTTGTTGGTGATTTTGTATTTTTGGGTATTTTTAATTTATTTTTAGTTTTTATGTACCTTTTGGAAAAGAAAAGAATTTTGGAACAAGCTGTATTTAATCAAAGACATATAGTATCACAAGACTATTTTGGAGGAATAGTTTCGCTTCAAAAAATATTTGAATTAAAGCTCACGCGATGTAAACGTGTTCAATTTTGATTCAGTTTTCAACGGAACACCGATATCGCAGTATGAAAGTTTGAGATAAGGTGACGTGTAAAATTTAAAGTCATGGACCAACTTGAAACTAATAGCATAATTTAGGGATTATTTGTGAAAATAAATTTTTTTGTTGGTAATTTCATAGGGATCTTTATTTATCTATTTATTTGATGTAACTTTGAAAAGAAAATAAGTTTTGTTGAAATACAGAAATATTATTGTTCAATTAACCAAAAACGCTGCATGGTCATGGTGATGGAGGAGAAGAAGACGTTGAAACATAAAACTTTTGTTGGCCTACCTTCCAACAGCTTAAATTTTTATGAGAATTGATTAACTAATATGGTATTAGAGCGGTCATAAGGAAAAACGACGGTTGCTTATCGTACAAGGGAGGTGATAATGCTCATGTTCTCCACATAGGCATGAGCTTTAAGGAATTCAGGAATGAGGTTGCCAAGTTGTTCAGTGGCAGCATTCGCTCCTTATCTTTTACGTACCTCCTTCCCGGCAACCACAAGACCCTCGTCAAGATTTCCTCTGACTATGATCTCAAGAGAATGATCAAGTTCCATGTTTCTCCTTTGAAGAAGAAAAACCCTCTCTTTTCACCGCTGACATTTTATCCCATTGACATCAACCACGGGATTGCAGTTTCTGCTCCCATTGATGACAGGTGAGTTTTTTTTTTTGGTAATTTTATATCTACATATTTAGCATGCTTTCCGTGCACATGTTTGAATTGAGTTTTTTTTTTTTTTTTTTTTTTTTTTTTTTTTTTTTTGGGATTTGAGTTGAATTATGATGTGTTGGTGCACAGGTTTGAAGAGTTAGGAGCTAAAAAAAATAAAAACTTGAAATATATTCGGAAAAAATATATGTGTGTATATATATATATATATCAATATGAAGTTCGTTTTATTTATCTCGAAATTATATATAATTTTAAAAAATTATCTCATTTGGACTTGTATATGTAAAATTATAAATTTTTAAAGTTTGAGTTGTAAAGTTATCAAAACTGGAAAAAAAAAAAATATATATATATATATATCAATTGTATTTGAATGCAACTGGTGCACCAAATGCTTGCTTAGGATAGGTCTTGTATATATAGGGAGGGGTTGCATTACATGACACTTGTAACTTTTTCTGTAATATGTTGTACCAATCAAGTAATTTTAATATAATATTTTTCAACTATTATTATATTACAAGATTGTAAATAAGAAGTAATTATCATATTATAAAATTTTAAATAAAAAGTTATATTTAAATCAATTAATTATTACAAATTTTTAAATAAAAAATTATAAATATCGGATGATATTTGGTATCAGGATCAAGACTTTTATATAACTATTTTATTCATATTATTATTTTTCTGTGTAGGAAAGTGAATAAACTTTTTGCTCTCTCTTTTAACAGGGACATGCATGATTGAACGTATTTTGGTGGTCCTCATCCTGTCGATCTTAATATATCCGTATGTAATGTTTGTTTGTTTTTTTTTTTTTTTTTTTTTTTTTTTTGTTTTTGTTTTTTTTTTTTTCAGTTTAAGAAACAAACAATTTGTGGCTGGCAAGTTCAGCAGTGCTAGAATGACAACAGTCCAGCCCATAAGCGAGCCTGATAGAATGAGCCCAATGGATTCATCATACCACAAGGATATTGCCTGCTAATTTAGTTTTAGCCAAAATATATTTATTCATTTATTCTTTGAATTGGTTCTATTAGAGGCTGTTTGGTTGAAGGTAATCAAATGTAATCAGATACCTGATAATCTTTTTAAAGTAATCAAATTTCTAGGAATATTAGATTATAGTGTTTGGTTTTTAAAGTTAAATTTTAAAAGTTAAAAGGATAGTTGTGTCTAAATTATTTAAATTTTAAGATTATCATGATATTTAGATAAGGGGTAATCTGAAACCCAATGGAGGAGGTGGGTTTCAGATTACCCCTTTATAAGGGTATCTGAAACTCATGGGTTTCAGATTCCCAAATATCTTAAAATAAGATAATCTCATAACAAACATGATAATCTTAAAATTTCTATTTTTTTATAAAAGATTACCTCATACCAACATCCCTTTAAAGTTTGTCATTACTCATTAGAAACTAATGTTTTGTATATAGACTACTATGTACAAAAAAAAAAAAAAAAAAAAAAAATGGAAAATTAGAATCAAATTCTCATTCCCAAAATTATCATCTTCTTCCCCTCTGCCTCTTCTTCCTGAACCCAGAAACCATTATCTCCTTTTTCAAGCAGAAACTATGATCTATGTGAATCTGCAACGTTATGGATAATCGAATTTTAAGTACAGGTACACCACGAAGGTCTTCTCATTCTGGCATAACCGTGATCCGGAAGCAAATGTGGGAGGTGAAACAGCTTTTGGCCGCACCGACCTAGCCTTACTTAGAGAGAAGCATACTTACGATCCGGTTACTCGAAAAAGGTTAATCCTATGATTCAATAATCTTAGAACAAACATGAAACACTCGTTTAAAGTTCCCCAATCACTCGTCTTAGAATCTAGTCTTTGAGATAACAGAAAATATATCAAGCATTTGGCAAGCAAAGACGTCTCGCTTAGATCGGCTCCAATTCCTAGTTTTTTGTTATACTCATGTGAAAGATAGCTGATTGTTTTTGATTTGTGCCTTTGGCAAATAACAATTCGCAAAGAATGCAACTTTTTTTGTTTATTTTCTCAGGTCTCTGTAAGCAAAGGATGTTCTGCTCTGGCTATTGCAGATTCACGACCATCCTTACCCGCTAGTCTTATGGTATGTGCATCATCTTCTTTTTTTTTCTTTTTTTTTTTTTTTTCTTTTTCTTTTAAGAAATAGAGAATTGTAGAAGGTCATTCATATTCTATAATGATATTCTTTATTATTATTTTTTTTTTTACCATTTATAGGTTGCTGTCCCAGACATTTGTTCATTCAAAGGAATAAGAATCTTTCATGATAATAACATCTCATTGTTATACTGTCTGTCATGGTTCATTAAAAAAAAACATTGAGATTCTTGTATAATTTGACACTGGGAAGAAGTAGGAATTGAATGCTAGCTATATTTTTGGTATTTAGTACCGTTGTCCTCCAAACATGTTACTATTTGACAACTTCACTCAAAGTTTTATTTTGACAATTTGTCTTTGCATTTTTCTAATTGTTGCTATTCGTTCCATTTAGCTTTACTTCCTGTAAAATTGGTGATGAAAAGCACATGTTGTGAAAACATAATACCCCATTTCCTAATTAAAAACTTATAAATCTAATATGAACTTTAAGTGAATCTTTCAAACTCAAATGTTACATATTGCAGTGCTAAATTCGAAGAATTAGAAACTAAGTTTTGAAGGTACTAGTGCTAAATACCCCCCTAACTTTTTTGTTAACTAAACCTTTTCGAGTTGCATCCCCCTCAAATGTCTTTTTTCTTTATTAATATCTTCATCTCTCGTGAGATGAAACACACACACAAACTTACCCATCTTACAGCAAGTGATGTTAAAACACACAATTGATACTAAGAACAACGTCAGATAAAATCTATTGTTGGTGGACCATAGAACACAGGTGAAAAAGGCCAACGGTTAATCTTAACTTCAATTTTCATGATTATGCTTTTGGTTTTTTTTTTTTTTTTTTGGGTTTTAAGGATCATGATTATATTAATTTAAAGCGATGCTTTTTGTATTTTAGTTTTAATCTTTTTGCTTGAAAGGTGATGGCTTTTTTTATTTATTTACTAGTATGGAGATGTCATGCATGACATAATGGATAGAAGCACAATTCTATATAATAAATAATTATTATTATTATAATCATAATAACAACAACACCACCACGTATGTGTTTTCATTTATGCTTCAGAATATAACTCTCAAAAGTATCGACCAAAAAAAATCTCAAAAGAGAAAAGGACAAAAAAGCTTGGCCTACTTCAAAAAATATATATTGATATGGGAACTATGAAAATTGATATGGAAACTATGAAATGCCGTTTAGTACCCAAAAATAATAATAATAATAATAATAATAAATATCATATTTTGAGTGTAAAATCATTTGTCAAAATATCAGTATTCATATGAGAACTATGAAAATGTGGTTTTGTATCCTAAGATAAAATACCTAAAAAAAAAAGATTTAAATTGTGCTAAACTAGAAAACAAACAATCCATAATTTTTTTTTTCTTTTAGAGACAAATTAGTTTCACCTTCTTGAATAATCGTATAGTATATTTGGCCAACGTAAAGCCAAAATTTCAATATCTTTTGGACAAAATATGTTTTTAAAGGTAAAAAAAAAAAATTCAAAATAAGATAAAACAAAATAAAAATAGTCTTTGTGGCAGGCTAGTCTCGCTCTCCCTTTCTCAGTGTCTGCGTCGTTGTTGACATTGGTTTGTCCGGAAACTCGAGTTATATAAACAAATTCGTAGTTATTATCATTAAATACATTTATATATATATTATATTATATGGTTTATTAATATCTTGTTATTTTTGTATTGATTTTGGTTTTTAGCTCTAGTTCATATTTCTAGGCATCATTCAAAGGGGAAATGAATTGTGACAATAATTTCTTAGTTGAATTTCATGAATTTTCTTTTGAATTGAGTCAGGCCATGGCAACGGAGGGGAATAAGAAAATCATAGCTGTATGTCAATCTGGGGGTGAATTTGAAACCAATAAAGATGGTACATTGTCCTATAGAGGAGGTCAGGCTCATGCTTTAGACATTGATGATCGGGTTAAGTTCGAAGATTTTAAGGTTGAAGTTGCTGAAATGTTCAGTTGTTACATGAATTCCATGTCTGTGAAATACTTACTTCCTGGTAATAAGAAGACCCTTATCACTATTTCCAATGACAAGGATCTTAAACGCATGGTGAAATTCTGTGGAGATTCGGTCACGGTTGATGTTTATGTCGTCGCGGAAGAGATTGTTGCTTTGAATGTCTCGGACATGCTGTCTGCTAGGTAGTTTTTTTTGTGTTTTATTGATGTGTGATTCTTTAGTTAACTCTTGTTTTGATCCTAAAGCTTGTTGTTGTAGATTTTCAGCGGCGTGTGGGGTTGATCACTGCCTAGACCATGTTGATTACTCTAAGCCAAACCTCTCTTGCTTCATCTCAGACACCGAGATTCAATCTGAGTTCGCTCACCACGATCTGGGTGTTGCCCGGATGAACAATGGCAGCTTTGGGTGCTGTCCAGCTTCTGTTATAAGGGCTGCGCGACGGTGGCAGCTGAGATTTCTTCGCCAGCCAGACCATTTCTACTACCACGAGCTCCAGCAGGGGTTACTGGAATCAAGGACCGTTATCAAACACCTTATCAACGCCGAAGATGTTGATGAGATCACGGTCGTGGATAATGCCACCACTGCCGTTGCCATAGTCTTGCAGCACACGGCGTGGGCATTTTCTGAAGGGATTTACGATAAAGGGGATGCGGTTCTTATGCTGCATTATGCTTATGGCGCCGTCAAGAAGTCAATCAAGGCCTACGTTTCGCGCACTGGTGGGCATGTTATTGAAGTGCAGTTTAATTTCCCTGTGAATTCAAACGATGAGATTGTAAGTGAATTTAGGAAGGCTTTGGGGAAAGGAAAAGCTAATGGTAGAAAAGTTAGGTTGGCTCTGATAGACCATGTAACGTCGATGCCATCTGTTGTAATTCCGGTCAAGGATTTGGTTAAGATTTGTAGGGAAGAGGGTGTTGAGCAAGTCCTTGTAGATGCTGCTCACGGTGTTGGATGCGTTGATGTTGACGTGCAAGAAATTGGGGCCGATTTTTGCACTAGTAGTCTGCATAAGTGGTTCTTTTGCCCTCCGTCAGTTGCATTTCTGCACTGTAGGAAAAAACATTTGGATTTGCATCATCCTATTGTGTCCCATGAGTACGGTAATGGGTTACCGATAGAAAGCGGTTGGGTTGGGACAAGGGACTATAGTCCTCTGCTTGTGGTTCCTTCCGCTTTGGATTTCATTAATAGGTTCGAAGGCGGCATCCAGGGAATTAAGAAAAGGAACCATGATAATGTCGTGGAGATCGGAAAGATGTTGGCCGAGGCATGGGGGACAAATCTGGGGTGCCCTCCGGATATGTGTGCTAGCATGATCATGGTTGGTTTGCCTGCTGGTTTGGGGATCGCGAGGGAGAAGGACGCTTTGAAGTTGAAGACGCACTTGAGGAAGAACTTTGGCGTTGAAGTGCCGATATACTTTAAGGATCCCGAAGATGGAGAGGGTGAGGGTGAATCCATAACCGGGTATGCTCGAATTTCCCATCAAGTCTACAACAAGATTGGAGATTATCACAAGTACCGTGACGCGGTTAACCAACTTGTTTCCGACGGGTTTACTTGTGCTTGTCTCCCTGACTGAAAAAAGGGTATTGCCCTGCATTCATCCTTTTTGCAGGTTCTTATACAAGCGATTCCAGTTTCACAACATTGAGTTGCTACTTTTACTTGGAATCACATTTGAAAGGTTCATAGGATCTGTAGGTTTGAACATATTGTTTTTTTCGCTACGTCTCTTGTCTCGTATTCTATGACTCTTATGGTCATAAGAACTCCTTTATATATATGTTCATAGAATGTATGTAGGATAGGAACAGTCGTTTTTCACTTTCGTGAAGAATTGCAGTTCTAATAATTAAAATAATATTCAACGGTTTGATCTATCAGTGTTCATGTTAAAAAATTTACAATGTATGATACAAGATTGCTCCCACTCACGAATCAGATAACAGTTAGAACTACCGTTCCCATTGATGGTGAAAAAAGGAGAGTTTTGTACGGTAGAAATTTCTATACGTATAAATTATAATGGCATTAAATCAGAAATCATCAAGCCGGTATTTTTGTCCATGGCCTCATCCAATGGTAGGAATCTCCAGCCTATTTTTTTCTGTGTGAAAAAGGTGGTTGGCTTGCTTGGAAAAGGTAAAGACTACAATTCCTTTCCGTAGCATAAACAGCTCATGAATTTAACTACCTTTTTCTTTTTAAATTATTTTTTACTGTACTTTGTTATACTTCTGAACTAAATCCATGACTTGAGTTGGGATTCTACCTCTAATTTATTGCAGTCACTTTTGCTACTTTTGGTCAATATTAGCTTTGGTAAGTACACTTCGCTACCCAAAAAAGCAAATATAACAAAGTGCCACTTTTCTCTTCTTCTTTTTTTTCCCCCTCTCTTTTTTTTTTTTAACTTGAATTTGGGGATTTGAATATTACATTTTTTGATGAAGTCAAATATAATATTATCATTAATTATACTTGTAATCACATTTATAATCTAAATCAAATTAGATATCAATTATTTGTTCAACATTATTTTCCGGGGCTTATGTGGTTAAGTATTTTCCGGGGTTTATGTGGTTAAGTAGACAATAATTTGTTTTACAACTAAAAAAACCCTGTACTACTAATAATAGATGTATATGTTTTTTCTCATATGATTTACACCAGAATTTAATTGTATCTCCTACGTAAACTCTCTTGTCCAGTACCCCAATTTTTCCGAACAAGAACGCCCGCCTCTTTGGGACCGTTAGATTGAAAAATGAACAGTGTTGATGAAAAAGAAGGTTTATTATGATACAACTTCTCATTACCATGACACAACTCCAAAATATATCATTTTATGTAATAACTATATTATATATTACCTATATAAAAAAGCACGAATGTGATTTTTGTCCTGACTGTAACGATTGTTATGTGGTAGCTACGTCAGCGTTACGTGGCTGTTTATGTGGTGATCCAGTCAACATCACGTGACTTTTTTTTTCCTTTTGCTTTTGCCTTTGCTTTGCTTTGCTTTTCTATTTCGCAATCACGAAGCTCGTGCAATACAACTAGTATATATAAAAGCACGAAACCTGCTTGAATTTTGACTTCCGTCATTGTTGTGGTGTCGACATTGATGACCTCAGTGTCTGTCATGTGTCCTTTTTTTTTTTTTTTTTTTTGCTTTATTTATTTATTCCTTCATCTGTGCTATGTAACTAGTTCTTATAAAAATTATGAAGGTGTATATAATTGTTTTTCTAAAGATAATAACGTTAAAAATTTATTAAATTCAGGATTACTTTTATTCAGTAAAAAGAGAATCAGCATTCGTTTATGCATTAATTTAAATTTAAAAATAAAAAATTTATAAAAAAAAAAAAAAACTCACATCTCTTATCACTTTTTTTTCCCCTATTCTAGTAGGACATTTCTTATTTTTTTGCTCGTTGAGTAGAACATACATTTTTTTTTTTTTTTGTTTTTGGGAGACGAACATATTTTAATTAAGGAATTATTAATATTTCACTTTTGGTACTTAATAAAAAATAAAAATAAAAACATTTCACTTTTGGGACGCAATAAAAGCCAAAAGGTGCCCGTTAAAAATAAAAAATAAAAAAAAGTCACCCGTTTCACTTTTTGTTCATTAAAAAAACGAAGAGGGATGAACCATGAACAAAAAAATTTTTAAAAAAAAGTATTAAAATATTTAAAAATGGTAAAAAATTTACAGAACCCTAAATTTTAATCAAATTAATTTAGTTCTTCTAAAATCTAACTTTTATTGCTTAAAATATCTCTCCAAAAATTAAAAATATAGTAAAAATTTACAAACCCTAAATTTAATATAAAAAAAATTTCGAACTCTATATATTTTGGTAGAGTAAGATATGATATTATCGATAAAACTATATCTGCAACAACTTAATCAAATTAATTTAGTTCATTTAAAATCTAACTTTTATCCTTTAAAATATTTCCTAAATTTTTTTTAAAAAGTAAAAATTTACAAACCTCTAATGATTGATTCAAACTCTGTACATTTTGATAATGTAAGTTGTTTTATTACTGATAAACTATACATGCAACCACTTAATCAAATTTTTTTTTTTAAGATGATTTAATCAATTACTTTAGTTCATCTAAATCTAATTTTTATTCCCCCAAAAAATAAAAAACAAACTTTTACCTCTTAAAAATGATTTGGATCCTTTCAGGAAAAAAAAAAAAACACGATTTGGATCTTAAAAAAAATTGCTAAAGAAAACGGGTAAGACTGCAGTAAAACTCGTTTTATATGTCATATCGATAGAGCTCATTTATAAACCGTTAAGATGTAATCAAACTGTTGATATATTGATCGTGTATGATAGTTAAATAGACCTTACCTCATACTAATATAAACTAAAAAATAATAATAATAATAACCCCAAAGTTAAAAAAAAAAAAAAACTAAAAAAAAACTAATCAGAGCATGACGTGGGGGGGCGTTGCCGGTTTCTGCATCTGGCATGGGGGGGGGCCTTCGTCGGCGTCATTGGGGGGTGGCGTGCAGATCGTGGTCAGGGGAGCATGGCTTCATTTGAGACAGTAGGGCGGGGCGGGGCGGGGCTTTGTCGACATTGTGGGGGGCATATCTAGTCGCGGAGGTTGGGGGCCGGGCTTCACCGGCTTCGTGGGGCGAGCATCGTTGGAGTTCGAGGGGGGGACTAGGTTGCTGGCATCGGGCTGGGACTAGGTAGCCGGACTGTAATCTAAGGCTAGGGTTTTTTTTATCATTTTTTTCTTTGCTTTGAATTTTATTTTTAATTTCTTATATTATAATTCTATGAGCTAAAATGCATTATTAATACAATGTACAGACAACATCTTAACTCTTGAAAATAAAATGACCTTTATTACGGTCTTTCCCAAAGAAACCCTTAATTAAAATTCTTTAAAAAAAAAAAAATCTCAACCGTCTTTTCGCATCACTTTCCGCGAACTTTTTTCTCTTAATCGTGAGGGACGATTTGGGAAACAAACCGTAGTCCTCCCTTTCACTGGACTGTGAATGTATACATGTACGTATATAAATACATGTGTATCTATATAAGTATTTCCAATGTTACTATATATATCTCCAATGACAGACTCTGTGCACCCCAATTCTTTCCTTAAAAAAAAAAAAAAAATTTAAAAATTAAAATTAAAAATTTTAAAAACACAGTTCTTAAAAAAAAAAAAAAAAAAAAAAAAACTACCATGTCCTCTCTCTCTCTCCGCTGTACCCGCCATACGGAAGAGCTTATTTGGAAGCATATCCAAAAAGGAGTTGGGTATTCTGTTTCAGATTGAGAAGCGAAAGCCCCCAAACTCCAAATCCATATTTTGACGATATTCTGGCCACTATTTCTTCGAATTCAGTTCCTTTTCTTCACTTCAAAGGTAAAGATTTTCCCTTTCTTCTTTCTTTTTCTCCAATTAAATTCTTCTAATGAATTTAGGGTTTACGAATCCCCTTCTTCTTATTAAATTTTTTCGGGTTTTCTCATCCTAATTCATCGTTTTAGGCATTCTTTACGACGGAACAGTGTTATACATATATATTTTTAATTCGGATAATTGGATTTTTCTGTGGTTTAGCTAGAGGGATTGATTAGGATTTGGTAAAATAGAAAAAATTAGGGGAATAAAATCTGACTGCTTTGA
This sequence comes from Ficus carica, assembly GCA_009761775.1. Classification (NCBI taxonomy): domain Eukaryota; kingdom Viridiplantae; phylum Streptophyta; class Magnoliopsida; order Rosales; family Moraceae; genus Ficus; species Ficus carica. The sequence goes on along the minus strand of CM019741.1, from coordinate 11,963,787 downwards.
TCAATTTCTTATGGAATATTACAAGAATTTTGTTTGAATTTGTGTTTGAATTGAGGCAGGTCATGGCGGGGGAGAAAATTATAGTTATTTGTCAATCTGGGGGTGAATTTGTGACTGGTAAAGATGGTACATTGTGTTATAAAGGAGGTGATGCTCATGCCATGGATATTGATGATCAGATTAAGTACAATTATTTTAAGACGGAAGTCGCAGAGATGTTCAATTGTAGCGTCGATTCGATGACTATTAAGTACTTTCTTCCTGGCAACAAGAAGACCCTCATCACGATTTCGAACGACAAGGATTTAAACCGCATGATAAAGTTCCACGGGGATTCTGCCACGGCTGATGTTTATGTCATCATGGAAGAGGCTGTCGCGGCTGATGTCTCGAACATGCCCGCCAGTAGGTAGTTTTCTTGGTTTCTGATATGTGAATTCTCGGTGTTGTTCTGGTTTTTGTTTTGTTTCTGTTGTTTGAGTTTCCCGGGTTTTGTAGGTCGAGCAGGACGACTTTGTCGGAAACTGTGGTTCCCATTGATGCTGCTGCCCTTGATGTTGTCAACGATGTTATGGGTGATACTGCCCAACGTGACTTGGCACTTGATGGTGTGGATGACGCAAACCAAATTGAAGCTTCGATTGGTATACCTATTGCGGCTACCCCCATTTTTCCTCTTCTTACGCATAATGATGACAGGAATGCTAAAGGTGCGCAGCAGTGGCAGAATACCATCACTGGTGTTGGTCAAAGATTCAGTGGGGTTCATGAATTTCGTGAGACGTTGCGCAAATATGCCATTGCTCATCAGTTTGCATTTAGGTATAAGAAGAACGATAGTCATCGTGTGACCGTCAAGTGCAAAGCAGAAGACTGTCCTTGGAGAATTCATGCCTCGCGGTTGTCAACCACTCAATTGATATGCATTAAGAAGATGAATCCAGTTCATACTTGTGAAGGGGCTGTTGCAACAACCGGGCATCAGGCAACGAGGAGTTGGGTGGCAAGCATTATTAAGGAAAAGTTGAAAGTTTTCCCGAATTATAAGCCCAAGGATATTGTAAATGACATCAAGCAAGAATATGGAATACAGTTAAATTACTTTCAAGCCTGGCGCGGGAAGGAAATTGCGAAGGAGCAGCTTCAGGGATCGTACAAAGAGGCATATAGTCAGTTGCCATTCTTTTGTGAGAGGATAATGGAGACCAACCCAGGCAGTCTTGCCAATTTTACCACTAAGGAAGACTGTAGTTTCCATCGTCTCTTTGTCTCATTCCACGCCTCGCTTTATGGTTTCCAGCAAGGTTGCAGGCCTCTCCTTTTCCTCGATGCCTTACCCTTGAAGTCAAAATACCAAGGCACTTTATTAGCTGCTACAGCTGCAGATGGGGATGACGGTGTTTTCCCTGTTGCTTTCGCTGTGGTTGATGCGGAAACTGAGGAGAACTGGCATTGGTTTTTGGTGCAACTTAAGTCGGCATTATCAACGTCTTGTCCACTGACATTTGTGGCAGACAGACAGAAGGGCTTAAAGGAATCAATTGCGGAGATATTCAAGGGTTCTTTCCATGGTTATTGCTTACGGTACTTGACTGAGCAACTTCTTAGAGACTTGAAAGGACAGTTCTCTCATGAGGTGAAACACCTTATGGTTGAGGATTTTTTTGCTGCTGCTTATGCATCAAAGCCCGAAAGCTTCCAAAGGTCTGTTGAGAGCATCAAAAGTATTTCGCTAGAGGCTTACAATTGGATCATACAAAGTGACCCACAGAACTGGGCAAATGCATTTTTCCAGGGTGCTAGATATAATCACATGTCATCAAATTTTGGGGAATTGTTCTACAGTTGGGCATCTGATGCAACTGAGTTACCAATAACTCAAATGGTCGATGTATTAAGGGGCAAGATTATGGAGTTAATATATACACGGCGGACAGAGTCTAACCAGTGGATGACAAGGCTCACTCCATCCATGGAGGAAAAGCTAGAAAAAGAAAGCCAGAAAGTCCGTGGTCTTCATGTGTTACTGTCAGCTGGTAGCACATTTGAGGTCCGCGGTGACTCGATTGAAATTGTTAACATTGATCACTGGGATTGTAGTTGCAAGGGTTGGCAGCTTACCGGTTTGCCTTGCTGCCACGCATCTGCCGTCATTAGTTGTCTAGCTCAGAGCCCATATGATTATTGTTCAAGATATTACACGACCGAGAGTTACAGATTAGCATACTCGGAGTCAATCCATCCTATGCCAAATGTGGAGATGCCTTTGATGCAAGACTCTTCTCAAACTGCTGTTACTGTAACTGTTACCCCTCCTCCTACACGTCGCCCACCGGGCCGTCCCACGACAAAGAAACAAGGATCACAAGACATGTCTAAACGTCAATTGCAGTGCAGCCGATGCAAGGGTCTTGGCCACAACAAGTCCACCTGCAAGGAACAAGTATAGAGCGCCACAAGCGTAGGTATTATCCTTTTGCACTTAATGCTTCCTTTTGCCAAACTTGAGTTTCCGAGTCTAACCGCTATTGCCCCTGCAATACTTTGATTCATCACATTTCATCATAAGATCCACATTTCTTAGTGCAACTCCTCTGCAGAACTCCTGATCAACATTTCAACATGCCAATGCTAATCATCTTCGTTTTCGTATGCCCAGTTTGTCAATCCTTGTATACGTCATATCTGACTCTTTTATATCCTTGTGCCCTTACACACGCTTAGTATTCGATCCACACTGTATGCTACTGACAACATGTTGATATGCTGCCTTCTTTGTGCTGACTTAAGACTTTACCTTGTTTGTTTTCTATAATTTTTTTTCTGTTTTTTTGTGGAATAAAACTTAATAAAATGACCCTTTTGTGGTGCTTGTAATAGGATTGCATCAGGGAACCAGGAGCATCATAATCTGTACACATCTAACAAGCTCTTTACGAGGGACGGAGAGATTTGCAGGACCCAAGATTTTTTGTTTAAAACGACTTAAGAAGGGAACCTAATGTATGTAATTATTAGTTTCTCTATGCTTCTTTCCTTCTCTAGCTGTGTTGACCTCCTATTATAAAAAGATTTAGTGCCCACGTTAACAAAATTAGGATGAGCTCTTCACAGAATGTTAGTTGAGGTTGCACTCTCTGTGAAACCAGATTTACAACCCCTTTTTTTTTTTTTTTTCCTACTTGAGACGGCAGATTTGAATTCTACACTTAATGGTGGTGAGTCAGATATGTAATTAACGTTAGATTATGTCTGCAACCGCTACGAGCCATTACTTCTTGATCGAACTTTTTTATGTGAACGTTGACCATCTTTTGGTACTTCTGAATGGGCAAAATACAGCTTAAAATGGATCTTTCTCATCCATGGTTTCAAGTTATTTTTTACTGACACAAAGGACTTTGGTGATCCACGTGATTTTCCACAGCGAGAAGCTCTTTTCTTGCTTGGTGTCACCCGAGCAGAAATATCTAAACATGGGCTAAAACTTCTAATCTCATGATATGTTTATCCTTTTTTCAGAGTAGGGATCCACCTTTGAAGAAAATGACTACAAGCAGAGAAAATGATAATTCAAGTTGTGGGCCTTTAAAAGAAGAGAATTTATTTTCTTTTTTTATTTATTTATTTTTCCTAAATGGTAAAACCTTCTCCTTTGCTCTATCAATAGAAACTGTTGTTTTACTCGTTAAATTAAGCTTGTGTTCAGTGTATTTGTTACAATGGAATTTGTAGGTTGAGGTTATTTTTAAAAATTAATTATAATTTTTGTTAATTTTTTTAAAAAAAGATAAAAATCGATAATGAAAAACTTCGATTTGAACTTGAGAGTCGAATGAAAGCTGAATTTTTCATAGTTTAATCTATGATAGAGTAGTTTTGTATCTTACATTTTTACAATGGACATTCATGGATATACCATTAAAAAAGTAATCAAATAACTAAAAAGTAATTTCTATCAATAAAGCGAAACAAAAGGTCTTACCTGAAAAGCTTCCTAAAAAGAAATTGTGGGTTTAAAAATTTTAATTGACACATGAATTACTCCAAACAAATATAGAGATGGGCAAATTGATGTCATCAGTGTTGATTTTCGTTCACCGATATCAAATAATTTCGTTGATAAGTTTCATAAAATCTAAAGTGTCAAATAAGTCAATTTGTAAATATTAATATATGTTAATGAGATTGATATGACCTGAGATTTTGCAGAGAAGAACAATCACTCTTATCACTGTTATCTCTGTGAGTTGGCCCATGGAAAGAGTATTAAGATGCACAAACTCGCGTGGGGGAGGGAGGCAAAATCAATAACAGCGCACCTAACTTAGCTTCACACTAAGAATAGTTTCTTGTATGTCTAATGTCATCCTCTTTTGAAAACAAAAACAAAAACAAAAAGAAAAAAAAAAAAAAAAAAAAAAAAAAAAGGAAGAAGAAGAAGAAAGTGTCAAGTTTTGTCTTTATCGCAGGAAGAATCTTTGGATAAAGATGAGCACTCGTGTTTTTTGGGGGTCCAATGGTACTTGATTAATATTGATCTACCTCTTTGTGTTAGATAATTAAACATGTAATTGTGTCTCTGGTTAAAACTAATGTTCCATTAAAACACCGGATTATTTTTAATCAATAGATAACTTATCCAGTTAAATGATGTCATTAAACGTGAGAATAGAATTAATAATCCTAATCTCAGTCCTAATCTTTACATAACAAACACGTCCTAAAAGCATTTGATTTGCTCCCTTAAAAAAATATAAATTTAGTTCAATTAAAAAAAAAAAAAAAAAAAACTTTTGACAGAAACCTTTTCAGTTCTTTTCACCTTTGCTCCAACTTTTTCTAAAACTTTCTTGGTTTTCATTCTATCAGGTGTAAGCTTTTTGATATTTTGGACTCTAAACTTCCCTTGTAGTGTTGCAATAATTATTATTATTTTAATGTAGTGTTGCAGTAATTAATTTTATGACAACGTTCATGTTTTTTTTTTACCCTCTATTGATAGAACAAATTTGTTAATCATCTAATTGAATTTTAATAATTGACTCATAAGTGAGAGTGTTTTTAGATGACATGGTGTATTTTTTTTTTTTAATAATACATATTTTATAATCCGACAATTAAAAATACAATAACTAAAAATAATATTCTAGTTATAGACAAAACTACATATCTTATTGTAGAACCCGACTAACTTAATTTAGGGTTTCACGTCTTATGTTTAAAATGTAAGAGGTTTTATTTTTTAATTTTTTAATTTTTTTTAAGTTGATAAAATGAGTGCCCATGAGATCTCAAACTCACATTTATTCCTTTTTTTTTTTTTTTAAAGGTTTGGTGTACAAATTAGAAATGGAATTTTTAAATTGATATTAGTTAATTTTTAAAAAACTAATTATAATTTTTATTGATATTTAAAAAAAAAAGACAAAAACTGATATATAAATTTTAGGATCGGACGTGATGTCCAAACGCAAGCTTAGTTCTTAATGTAGGACACTATTTACATTTTCGGTAGCAACTTCTGTTTTCATTAGATTAATTTTCAACGATTTTATTTATGATTAGAGGAGTTGTCCGTTATAAATTATTAAAAATTGATTGTATATTTTAATAAAAAGATGATAATTTATGGAAAAAAAAAAAGATTGAAGTTATTATCCGGAATAAAATTAATTAATTTCAGAAGAAACGACACCGTCTGTTGTGTTAAACGCAAGTTTTACTTGGTCAGAATAAAACAATCAATCAAATCCCCCCAAAATCTTCGTCTCTTCTCCATCTTCTCCTGCAACTAAAATCTTATAAACCCTAATCACAGACACCCAGAACAACAACAACAACAAATCACAGCCTCCCAAAAAAAAAAATCTCACATTTCCTCTGAGGAGCACTACACTTCCATATATTGCTTTCTCTCTCTCTCTCCTCGTTCTCTCTCTAAAAAAAAAAAAAAAAACAGCACAAACAAACACCCATGGCAATCGATTAAGATTTCCCCCAAATCGAAAACCCTAGGGTTTCTTATTCTCCTCTCCGACTCCGAGTTCGATTTTTATTTTATTTTGTTTTCCTCCAATGAACCACCGGGCGTCGGCGAAGCCCAGCCCCAATCCGGTTCCGGCCAGCAGCAATGGTCGGTCTCCGGCGTCGGAGTGCGGGAACTGCGGGGCGAAGAAGCGGTGGATCCTCCACCATGTCCGGATCAGAGGGATCCACCGGCGACTCTGCACGTCGTGCGTCCTCCGCCTCCATCCGTCGTCGTTTTGCCCCATCTGCTTCCAGTTCTACGACTCCGCCACCGTCCCTACCTCGTCCAAGCGCCTCACCTGCTCCAAATGCGCCTCCTTCACCCATCACCAATGCGCTCCGCCATCGGCGACGGCGGCGGCGGCGGCAACGGTGGCCGGAGGACCTCTTTCGTCGTCGTCGTCGAACAACTCCTACCTCTGCCCTCCCTGCGCGTCGCCGAACTTCTCCTTCTTCGATATCGATTCCGATCCCAATCGCGGCATTGACCGGAAGCTCGCCGTGGTTCTCCTCTGCGCCGCTAGGATCTCCGCCGCTTCCATGAACAAGGCCGTCATCGTCGCCCGCGCTGAGGCCGAGCGCCGCGTCAGGGAGGCGGCGCTCGCTCGGAAGAGGGCGCGGGAGGCCCTCGACAACCTCGCGCTTCTCGTCAGCAGCAGAGGAGACAAGGCCGTTCGCAAGGATGCCACTCCTACCGCCATCGTTGAAGGATCGGTCTCCGAGCTCTTGGGGTCGGTCAATTCCGCTCAGAAGCTGCAGAAGGAGAAGAATTTACCCGTCACCGCCGCACCGAATCCGCCGGCGAAACAGCAGATGTTCAATGGATTCTCGGCTCCGAGGCAGAGTCCGGCTATTTCCGCCACATCACCGGCATTTAAGAAGACCGAAAACGGAGAGGCTGCGCCTGTCAACGGCAATGTGAATGGCAAGGACAAGCTCGGGAGTGTGGATGTGAAGAAGGAGAAAGTTGAGATGGAGACGAAAAGCCATGGCAGAGGAGAGGATGTTCCACCAAAGTGAGCTCTTTATTTTTATTTTATTTTTTGTGCGATTTGCTTTACAAAATCATCGTTTTTCTCCTTTGCGTAGAATGACTTTTCTCTTTTTTCCCATCTGGGTTCTTTTCGCCTCTCAAATCCTTGTGATTATTAGGCTTCTATTTTATGTTCCATCTTTTGCTGATCCGAGTAGTGTACTTAGCCATCTGGTAGCGTTTATGGACATTGTTGTTTTAGTGAACGATACAGGTATGCTGATGATGTAGTCCTGTTTATATAGTGATGACATTGATAATTTGGTGCACAATTATCTTCTTTTCATGTTTGATTTGGGTTTTCGGTAGGGAGTTGCTTGACTGTGAATCTGTGACCTTTTGAAATTACCCATCTTGTGGCTGAAAACTCAAAAAGTTTATCTTTGTATATTTATGTGCTTGTTAGATATTGGCTGCCATTTTCACCTTTCTCTATACAAGTTTTTTTAACCCGAAGTTTGGTAAAAACTGGTGTTGAATTTCCAGATGGTTTTCTTTTCTCTTCTTTGTCAATCTCTGCGATTACCAATGTTCAATCCCTCTGCAACCTGTATTGTTAATTGTTTTGCTTGATATTTCATGTGATGCTGGAGATATATATATATATATATATATATAACCATGTAACTCTGGATTGATTAGCTGATGGAACTATGGAAGAATTGTTAATTTGTTTCTATTGCCGAGCAAAACAAGCACCATGCTTACTTAGAACTTTATTTGGAAAGCGGTGTAGAAGATTAGCTTTGCTTAAAGTAGTGTGGTATGTGCTTATTTTTATTTGACATGGAATTCTCCATATAGAGCTTACACGAGTAGCATTTGTGCTATTTTTAGGTATTAGGATTCCCTTTGACCCTTGCATAAAGGTGTCTCTTACTGTTGAACCAAAAATCGATCAACTTGAAAAATAGAATTTTTTTAAAGGGGAGGGGGAGAGAGAGAGAGAGAGACGAGAGTAAGATTTAGAAAATTTACTGTTGGTAAATTGTATCTTTAAATACTTTTTATTTTTGATGTTATTTTAATTAGATCCAATATTATGGTTGCATATATAGTGTGATGGTAATTTCATATCCGACTCCCCACCCTAAATTAAATATATATATATATATATTCAATATTAAAAGAAAAATGAACCCTATCACTATGAGATCTTGTTTTTAAAAAATTCATGTAATTATATCATAATAAAAAAAAAAAACAAAAAACCTACGTAAATTTTATGTAATTGGATGAATAACTATGTGTGAGTATTCTGATGTTTTTTTTTTTTTTTTTTCCTGAACTTAAAAATGGGGGATTTGAACTTTACTAACTTTACATTCTGTGATGAAATCATATTGTTACGTTATAATTGTAAACACAGATTTTATTGTACTCTCAAAGTTGAAAAAAAAAAGGAGAGGGGGGGGGGGGGGGGGGGGGGGGTGGGGGGGTGGGGGGGATTATTAGCAAGCATTCCGAAAAAACAAATTCAGTAGGAAACGCAAGATTTTACAACATATTTTGAAGAATAATAAATTTGCTCTCTTAAAATTTTCTTCATTCGTTAAATTTAGCAAAAAGTGAAAAAAAAAAAAAAAAAAACCAAGTTGGTAATTATCCCACCAACTCTATTTTGACTTTAACGAAAGTAAACACCCGCGCAAGTATCTTGAGACTTTCTAACAAAGTTAAAACGAGTGGATAATCACAATTAGAATAATCATTAACGAAATCATCATTATCCTATGAAAAATTCAGCAACTTCCGATGACTTTCAAAAAAGATTACGAAGAACACTTTTTATCTTTTTCTGTAGGGATTAAAAAGAAAATCGACGAAGTTTTCTTATTACGCACCTAACGAACCAAACATTCTATGTGACAAATGTGACCACCAATGAGATGATCAAGGATCATAATTATGGGCCTTCAACAGCTATCAAGTATGAAGTATCAAGCCCAGGTTTAAAAAGATCCCAATACAAAGTCAATGTCCAAAGGCGGACTTTCAACATATAATATTCGTTGAACTTATGATCTGATAGAAGTGAAGACTTTAAATAATATCTCATTCAACCATCATTCTAACAGCACCGGTGGTAAGAACACTTTTATCTTGCACACAATAAAATTTAGGGAAGATTTCATTTTAACAATTATAAGCCACAAAATCAGCCTGGTCAAATAACCCCTCTCTAAAGGAAAATCATCTTGTGTTGTTGTAGTAAAATCTTGGGAATGCATTTACCAGCCAACCAACCTAACAATAACATACTAATTAAGGCCCAGTAAAACCAGGAATCACATGTTTTCTAAGCCCTCAACAAGTATGTTGCTTACAGTATCTTGCCCGGTAGTGTTACCATAGATCTGCGTCTCGCTCTCCATGTCTTCCCTAGCAACAGAGCCGATCAATAATCCGTGAGTTTTTGCATCGGGGACCCAACCCTTTTCCAACATTAGATCCAGTAACCGATGAGCCTCGTTTTTGCTACCCTCTTTCCACAAGCCATTGATCAGAACATTGTAAGACGACGATTTCATTTCTTCTCTAGAAATAAGCTTGTCGATCGAACCCGAGATTGCACGCAACTGATGATGGTTAGCCAGGCAAGACAGTATCTCAAACAGTCTTTCCGAGTCAGGAACAAGACCATCCTTAACCATCATGTTAAAAAGTAAAACACAATCCTCTATTCGATTTTGCAAACTCATGCTTTCTATGAGAACGCAGTTTACTTCTGAGTCAAGGCTGCAACCCTCCACCATCATCTGTGAGAAGAGTATTAACACATCTTTTGGCTTGCCTTCTTTTAACAAGCCATGCATAATCGTAGTGTAAGTTGAACTAGTACACAAAGTACCTGAACGGTAAGCCAACCGGCAGACACTTATCGCTTCACTGAGCTTTCCTGTGTCGCAGATGCCCTTAACCAACAGACTGAATGAAGACGACCGAAGAGGGTATCCGTTGTTAGACGTGTAATGGAAAACTTCAGCAGCTTCTATTACCGATCCCATGCTGCAAAGGCCTTCAACTAGCTCGGAGTAAGATACAGAATCCAAAACCCAGCACTCATCCTGAATCTGATGAAATAGCTTCAGAGCATCCTCGTATTTGCTCGATTTGCAGTTTCCAATAACTAAAGCCGAGTATGTGGCACTATCAGGCATAAAAGAAGATACAACCATTCGACCAAGAAGTTCAGAGGCTTTCCTTAGCCCTTTTTGCTCACATACCCATCTGATAACAATATTCCAAGTACGACAATCATCTATATTGCTCTCCAACATTTTCCCCAATATATCTTTCGCCATAAACGGTTTACCAGCACGGTAGCAACCTTCAAGTAATGCATTGTATGGAGAAGTTACAATAATTTGTTTATCTCCCAAGAACTTCACAGCCTCATCTACTTTCCCTACGTTACAAAACATGTTGACTACATAGACAACAACATTATCAGGCAGCGGCAACCCAGCTTTGATCATCTCTTCAACAAGGGAGATTGCCTCATCTACCCAAAAATTGTCACATAAACACTCTATCAAAACGGTATAAATCACCAAATCCGGAACAAAATTCAAATCTCTCATCATTCTATACAGTCTGATCCCTTCCTTTGGCTTATCTTCCCTACAAAACAACGGTATCGTACAACTAAAGAAACTCAAATCAGGCTTACACCCAGATTCAAAAATTTCATGCAAAACAACGATAGCTTCATCCACCCGATGTTTCGAAATAAGACCCTTTACAAGTATCTCAAAAGTTTTACTGTTTGGACAACAACCTTTTTTCTCCATTCTCCTAAACTGATCCAGCGCGGTTTCGACACGGTCAAACTCGAACAATGCCTCTAACAAATAGTTAAAAGTGTCAACACTTGGTGAAACTCCTGCCTTAACCATCTCCTTATAAACTAACAAAACATCCTTAAAATCTCTCTTTGCTTTAACCAAAGCACCCAACAAAGCATTAATATCTCAATTGAGGGACTAAAGCCACCTAAATTCATATTCACAAGCACCAACAAAGCCTCACTAAGCCTAGAATGTTCAACAAACGTATCAATTAATGCACAAAAAGCCTCTTTAGTACCTGGGATTCTGTCTCTTACCATATTTTCACAAAACCCCTCCATTTCCTTAATATTCCCAGCCAAGCCCAGCTTCAGAATGATCCGGTGATACGTATCCGGGGTGTGGCGAAACCGGTTTTGGAGAGAAGCCCATTTGAATATCTCCACAGCGGAGCCCAAATCGTCTGTGTTATCCAAAACCCGGATTAAGTTATCCGGCACAAGCTTGTTCCTCAGGAACCGAATGCTCTGTTCGAACTCCAACGAATTCGGCGGGTTCCGATTGGTTTCTGTAAAAATTTCTGCTGAATTAGCGCATGAGAGTGAGGAAATGTATACGTTTGAGATTACCCAGATGGGGATTTTCCTTGAAAACGTTAAAGGAGAAAACTTCACTGCCATTGATGACGGGTTTCATGAACCATTTCTGGGAAAATTTTCCCAGAAAATCTTATAAAACTAGTACTGGTAGTGTCGAGTAAACTTAGAGATGAATCGGAAAAAAGAAGATGTAGAGTAATTTGAGAAATTGAAGTCGTGAGGAATAGGAACGAGACCAACTGTCAAATTCAAAGGAGCAACGGGTCGTTTGTTTGTTGGTTTCCCTTTGCGTTCATTACCTTGTTTCTCAGAATTTCAGACGCGAATTTCGGCTTTGTCATGGTCTTCTTTTTGGGCTTGAGCTAGTCACGGGCTAATCTTGGTAGTGGGCTTTATTAAGAATTGATTTGGACTCTAAGACTCTACAAGGTCAGAGCTACCTATGACTGAGTCAGAGCTACCTATGAGTGAGTAGGATTTACATACTAGTAAATTTTTCTTTTTATTAATTTTATCTCTTAATTTTTTAATTTTTTAATTTTATTTCATTAAAAATTGATTAGGGAGAGATGGTTGGAGGGAGAGATGGAGGGAGGGAGGTGGAAGGAGATGCCAATTCCATCGTTTGGTTGGATGGAAAATGGAAGGAGAGGAGAGGCAGAGGGAGAGAGTCTCTCTATGGACCCACCATTTTACATCATTCACTAGTTGAGGGATGCAAGCTCTCGCTCCACTTTTTTGGTTTAAAATACTGTTATACCCTTATTCTAAACTAGGAAAATATTTTACAAAAGGATATTATAATAATTATATTTATAACTATCATCTATCTTTTCAACTTCCCCTCTCTCCTGCCAAACAATACAAAGGATTTCTACAAAACTCTCAATCCTTTATATTCTCCATCCCTCCTAACAAACATAACCTTAATGTACGTCCTCAATGATGTAATAGGCTAGCTCCGCCACTATCTACAAGGCTTAGTGTTGAGTCCAACAAAGATGGGGTCCTTTTGTGGTATCCTGGCAGAGCCCTAAATTATGAAGCCAATAGTAGGGCTTGCTCTTTTAGCCACATGCTGCTGGACGGCTTGTTGGACAAGTAATGCGTGTTCCGGAGAGAGAAAATGAGCCCGCATTTGTTTCAACCATTTGAAAATATTTCTGTCATTTTCAATTGGATTGGTCATTCATATAGGGGTTTGGGACAAAACATTTGGAATGCCATTCAAAATGGTGTCAAATGATCCATTTGATCATTTAAGGAAAAAAAAATTGTTACTCTCCCTAAATTTGCTTCGTTTCAACATATATTTATATGCAATAGTAACATTTTAATATGTAGGCAAAAATAAAGGTGGGTCCTTCCATGGGTATCCGGCGGAGCCCCAAATTCTAGAGCCCAATAGTGGGGCGCTTTTATTACACACAAACTGTCGACGGCTTGTTTGACATGTAATGCGTGCTTAGGAGACACAAAAATGAGCTCACGTTTGTTTCAACCATTTGAAAAAAAAATATTTGTCATTTAAGTTGGATTGGCCATTCAAATAGGTGTTTGGGAGCAAAACATATGGAATGTCATTCAAAAGGTCCATTTGATCATTTAAAAAGAAAAATGAAATGGTACTCTCCCTAAATTTGCTTCATTTAAATATATATATATATATATATATATGATGGTAACATTTCAATATATATGCAGTAATGAAGGTGGGTCCTTCCGTGGATATCTGGCAGAGCCCCAGATTTTGGAGCCCAATAGTAGGGCTCGCTTTTTTGACACACATGCTGTTGACAACTTATTTGACATGTAATGTGTTTGGTAGAGAGAAAAAATGACTAGTGTTACTTAGATTTGAAAGAAAAAAAAAATGAAAATCTAATTTGAGAGTTATTTAGATTTTTCCAATCTGAATATATGTGTCAAGCAAGTCCGAAGAGTGAGGTGGGAGAGAAAATGGGAAGGAATTAGAGTGTAGGAGGGATTTGTAAAAGGATTCGTAAATATTAGGAAAAAAAAAAAAAAGAATCTAAATCCTTCAAAATACTTCATTTTTGATCTCTCATGACTTTGAGAGATTATTAGAGATATTTTATTTTTGAAAAATAAAATAATGATTTTAATATCTCTTTAACATAAAGAAAGAGTGATTGATTTCACAGATGACTGATCTGTTTGAAAATTGTCTAGGAATTCCCCAGGTTTTAGGCTTCACATTAACCCTCGCGAATTTCAAGCAAAATGGAGTGAGGACATGGAAGGAAAAGCTTAACATCGTTTTTGTCTTGTGAAGAAAGAGCCACTCAGATAGCTTTGCGGTAATGAAATCTTTTAACATTGAGTCTCTGTTTGGTTCATCAGTTGGATACCAAATTTTTAAGTTAGAATTGATTAATTTTTTAAAAACTAGTTATAATTTTTATTGGCTTTTCAGATAAAGAAAAAAAAATTTGAGTTAAAAGATTTAAGTTTCAATTAGAACATCAAACAAACCATGAGAGATTTCAAAGAGTCGATAATGAAGATGATCGTAGAGAATAACAACAGAATCTCCAAGGACTTGGAAGATTTTCTCGCCTGTTAACCCCCGTCTTCTCTCAACTCTTTCAGCCGAAGAAAATAAACAAGAACACCCCAATCTCTCTCAAGATCTTCAAGCAATTCTGGTTGTATACAATCGCAAATGTTATAATTTATGATAACAATCTGCCTTAATATTACGACGGCTTGTTTCCCAAATGTTACATTTTTCAATTATAGAATGTCAAATATCGTTCAAGCACCTGATATAAAATGTTTCTGTTTGGTCATCTTTATTCAATTTTTTAAGTTAATAGAATTAAGCTCTTTACACACATTTATCTGTTCTACTTATCTATAACTATCTTAAAAAAATAAAATAAAAATCCCTTAAAACATTATTCAAGATTTTGGTTAAGTTATTTTATCTTTTTAGGTTCTAAGCCCACCGACGTAGTAATTTCAAATAAACAATTAATTTTAAAAAAATTAATTTTTTTTTATTTTGATTTTGTTTGTCTATTCTGCACGTACGAAGTACGTGCAATATAACTAGTACTTATTTAAAAGAGTGAATCTGCTTTTTCGTCTGGATTATTATGGTCATCACGTGACAGCTCCAATACCCGTCACATGATTTTTTTTGTTTTTATTTATTTCTTACCTGTATATAAAAGAACGAATCCGCTATTTTGTCTGGGACTCTCATGATCGCTAGCGAATTTTGTTTTTTTTTTTTGCTTGTCTATTTCTTATATATAAAAAAGTGAATACACTCTTTCGTCTTGCTTATATGTCGTCACCGGATGGTTACAATGCTCGTCACTTGATAATTTTTTTTATTTTTTGTTTTGTTTGTTTATTGTATACAAAATATATATTATTTTACTTTGTTTGTTTATCTTGTACGAGCAAAACGCAACTAATTTTAATTTAAAAAAAAATGCCTATCTCACATCAATCAGAGTGACCCCTTTCCCTCCCTAACACGTGCCACATAACTTTCAATTTCTCACTAATTTCATGCAGCTCAAGGTAGCCCACATGGTGTCGTCTTTCACTTTCTCACTAATTTCATAGCCAAAAATTAATCCCATTGCCAGAAGCAAGACAGTACCCTCAAAAAACATACTGCAATAGCTAAAAGAACATACAACTGTAACTAATGAGAACAAAAAAAAAAAAAAAGTTTGGCCTGTTTTTGGAACGTGAGTTTAAGAGATAATTTTTGTATTAAAATTGATTCTTTTTAAAAATTAATTATAATTTTTGTTGATTAAAAAAAATAAAATCTGAATATAAATTTTTGATTATATCCAAAAACCAACCAAAAAATACTGTAAATAATAATAATAATAATAAAAGATAAAAGATAAAATTCTGTGAAGCATATATAAATATATGTAAAACTAAGCAGGGATTAAAATAAAATAAAAAAGGTCCTATATTTTTTTAAGTCTCAAATTTAATTTTTCAAAAATTTGATAAGAATATATGTCCACATTTGATTCTTCATAACTCCAGTCCCGGAAATAAGATCAATTGCATGGCCGATTTGGGGTTTCATGGTTAAAATTTCCAAGGAGCTGGAGTTGAAAAGATGTTTTCTTCTTGCCTTGAACAACATGATTAACTCTATTTATGCCTACCAAAATACAATTTTTGCAACATGCCGTTATCTGCATTCTCGCCCCTTATTTATTTTTTTAACAAAACGTGTTGCTAAGATAAATTTAACATAATAAGATGACATATTTTGCTTCTTCTTTTTTTTTTCGGCTGAAGAGAAATAGGTTATAGGAGTAGAGGTTGAAATGCCCATATAATTCCGGAGAGATAAATGTTCCCCCGCGAAATATGAATCTCTCACGAAGTGAATTGTCAATATATATCCTAATTAATGCGATGATGACAACTTAAACCCAAACATTCAGCGAGAAAAATGAATATCCTAATAACTCATTTAAAGGACATTGACGACATATTTTGCACAGAAGAAGAGGACAAATGCAAATATGTAGAAATTCTATAGTTTCACGGACAAATATATGAATAATCTAACTTCATAAAGTCCAGACTCAAATCTTTACTATTGAATTGATATGGGCATGTTCCCTCTCTCCAAGAAACAATCCGATTGGTCCACTCATTCAATGCTCTTAAAAAATTACGCATTGAATATACGTGACGTGGTCTTCGTACATTGCATCGCATGTAGGCATGTAGGAGTTATGAGGAGTTATTACATTGTTTTTTTTTAATTATTAATATTTTGGAAAAGTTATTATATATGTTAAAGTCATGGCTCTCTTCATCATATTAACTCGATCGTAGTCAAAATTAGCAATGTTTTTATTAATACTGTAAATAAGTTGTCGCTGGTATTGAAATATAATGGATATAGATACTAGTATTTAAAAAAATATATATATTTGGGTCAATTAACAATTAAAAATTTATAAAATAATTGGTTTAGCTAACCTAACATTACTCGAGTCAAAATTTGTATTTCTTGTAGGTGTAGCAATTTACCACTAAAATAAATAGTTATTTCAAACTATCTATGTTCATAATAAAAAATATATATTAGTAAACCTGGTGTTTAATATAATCGTACTTACATGGTAGTATATTCATTTAATAAACAAGTGATATTTAAACGATTTATAAATATCAGTTATATCATATTCATCTAAATATAACTAAATTTGTTAGGTAATAATTGGTGATTAGGTAATTAAGATAGAGTTAACATTGACAAAGCACTGTGGTTGCAGCCTAGTAGGCATAGTCATAATACCACATTTAACTACACCTGTTCTAATTTTCCCATCTCCAAATTCAAAAAAATAAAAATAAAAATAAAAAATTTGACAAAGCACTTAAATGTCAATTATTTGTTGAAACCGTATCACATAAACGTGATGATGTGGTGTAGTCAATTTATTGAATTGCTTTTCAGTGATAACATAATAAGGGACGATGAATTTATAACTTTCTTTTGACCGTTAGAGATTTGATATTTTGTGTCTTATACAGATCTTTTTTTAACGAGGGAAAAAAAAGGTGAAGTAAAACCAAATTTAAGAAGCAAGAATCTTTCTATGATAAGATCTCTTATCACACATTATTGATAGAAATTGAATTTTAATTATTAGATTAATTTTTTAACAGTTTAATCTAAATATTCATCTTAAAATTTATAACGTAAAACACATAAATTATTAAGGGCCCATTTGGGGTTATGATTGGAAACGGTATTTTGGAAGTTGAAAATTATTTGAGTTTTGAAAGTGTGTGTGTTGGTGAAAATGAACTGTTTGGCATAAAAAAGTGCAAAAACTTGAAACTTGCTCGGAAAAAAAATTAGCAATATGGATCTAATTTCGTTTCTCTCGAAATTCTATGCAATTTAAAAAAAAAAATTCATTTAAAGTTAAAATAATATAGTTATGGACTTTTAAAATTTGAATTTTATTTAAAATATTTGAAAAAATAAATAGTATAATTAGAGGAAAAAGATAAAAAATTATTTGAAAACATTGTTTTAAATGTCAGACATCCTATAAATCGTCAAATAGGCTGTTAAAAATTTAATCTAATAATTAAAATATATTTTCTTAATAATGGTATAAAATATGAGGTCTTAAGGTTCATTTGGTATTTGGATTGAATTTGAGATGGGATGAAATTTTTAAGTTTGAGTTGGTTTTAAAAATTAGTTATAAATTTTATTGATTTTTCAGAAAAAAATTAAAATTAAGATGAAAAAGTATAGTTTAGTTGGAGTTAAATCTTAGGTAAAAATAAAAATCAATACTCAAATGGTGCCAACCCCGGAACACCGACAGGTGTTCACAGCAGGCCAGAATCCAACGGTCCAGAGAAAACCACGTGGCGAGGGCCAATTGGAAGACGCCAAAAATTTGGATTTGCCGCGCTGTGAGTCAAAACTCAAAAATCAAACCGGGGAGAAAATCCAAGCGATAGCTTCGGAATTCGTCACATTTACATAACACGAGGCTCGGACAATCCGAACCTAAAACACCGAACCAAAACCAAACCATTATTACAACGTTGTCTTTCTGGTTCGGACCACGGACATGTAGCTCAAACACAGCCACAGCACACTCACAACAATAATAGGACAAAAATTTTATTCCTAATTTACTCAAAAATAAAATCAAAATAAAATAAAATATCCGTGATTTACGTGTCTTATTCGTGTTGTTCGATCTGGCTCCCACTCTCTCACCCCTCCGATGGCATCCGTCGCTGAATCGTCACCGTCCGTCTGGTAGCTTCTGATCCCTGTTTCAGTGTTTGGAGAGCAGAGAGAGAGAGAGAGAGGCGAGAGAGAAGAAAACAGAGGATTTGACAAGTAGGTTTGCCCTGAAGCTGTGAACTGAAACTGGGTTTTGTTCAGAACTTGGTTTATCTCTCTACATCCTCTCTCTCTCTCTGGAAACAATCTCTGTTTCGTTGGTTTGGATTTCTGTTGTAGTTTTTTCCCTGTTTGTGATCTCAGATGCTGTTGTTTAAGGTAAGATTTACAATAAGATCTCTCTCTCCCTTCATCTTTTTTTATTTATTTTTATTATTATCATTATTTTTGTAGTTCTTTGGTTGAACTTAGACCCATTTGAACGATCTGCATGTAAAGATTTGTCCTTTATAATTGTTGGTGAAATACTTTTGTTTATGGGGAAATTTCAATTTTGGGTCAGTGAAATTTAGTTGAGTTTTGTGAAATCAGATATGTGTCTCGATTTTCATGAGAGAAAACAAAGTGGTAGATTTTATTAAACCAGCTTAAAAAAAGGTCTGATTTTAGCTCATGGAAAGACAAAGAACCATTTGATTCCTCTCTTTTTTTTTTTTTTTTTTTTTTTTTGCAATTAATAGTTCGCTAGTTGAGGGTGACCCTCTTTGCGTGCGTTTCTCTCTCTACCATTATCTTCCTCTTTCTCCCTCATCATTAAGGAATAACAGGGTTGAGGTGGAGAAGTGGGCTCTTATGTATGTACGAAAAAAAAAATAAATAATAATAGTAAGATGCAATTCCCGAGAAAATAATTCCGGTTTCAATTTTGCTTCCTTTTCGTTGAGGGAATCCATTTTTCAAGTTACAAATCGTCAACCCTTTTCATTATTTTCCAAGTTACCGTTTTTTTTTTTTTTTTTTTTCCTTTATTATTATAATTTGTTTTTTCTTAGAGATAGGACCGTTCATATTTAATGCGCATCTACCATTTTCTCACATGCAAGATATGAAGATCATAGCTTTCTCCATCAAAGGACCTTTAGACCACCATTTCTGGGCCTTGAGAACTTGATTGAGTACTTAGAGAAACCACCAGATCAACAACAGCAAATTCAGCTCCACCGTTGGATCAAAATCACTCAAGTTTCTGATGTCAAATCTGGACAGATCATCAGCTTCTTTTCCTTCCTCATCATCTTCATCGTCAACAACATCAGCGTGTGAGATTGATCCGTTGCTGAAGGATTTGAATGAGAAGAAGCAGAGTTTCAGAAGAAACGTTGTGTCCTTAGCTGCTGAGCTCAAGGATGTCCGGTACCGCCTGGCTTCTCAAGAGCAGTCTTTTGCTAAAGAAACCCTAACTAGACAGGTCTTTTTTCTTTCTTCTTCTTCTTCTTCTTCTTTTTTTTTTTTAATTATTATTTTTTAATTTTTGGGTTTTGGGTTCTTTTTTGTGTGTTTTGTTTTAGACTTTGAGGAGGTCAATTATTATTTGTTTTTATCTTTTTGAGGTTTCCCCTTTATGGGGTCTTGTAAAGTTGTTCATTGGAACTGAGATTTTTTTTTTATAAATATTTTTTTAGGAGGCAGAGACAAAGGCTAAAACCATGGAAGAGGAGATGAGTAGATTGCAAAAGAGATTGGAAGAGAGGAACGAGCAACTTCAGGCCTCAACATCTACATCTGAGAAGGTCCTTTCTAACACACACACACACACACCTATATATATATATATATATATATATTTTTTTAATACATGTTTTTCTTTTCTTTCATTTGATTTTGAGATTTGTGCTTAAATTATTGTGTGTTTACTTTTGGGGTTTGTTTAGTGTAGATCCTGTTGAACTGGAGTAATGATTTACTAATTATAGTTGTTAGTGTTTTTCTTTTTTGGCCCTGGACCGGTTCCAATCTTTATTTGTTTTTCCAATCTTGTTGTTTTGAAATTGTCAAATAGGCCTCTTATCTTTTGCCTTTTGGCTTTTCCTTCCTTTCTTTTGTGTGGAACCCATTAGACAAAAAGATGGGCAAGAAGCTGTGATAAAAATATTTTTGTTTTGTTTTCTTCTTTTTTATCTCTTTATATCTTGTACAATTCAAGTAACTTTTTGTCTTTTATGCATATATCATAATTGATAGCCCTATATTCTTGCATTTTAAGTTTTGCATATAAGACATATTTAATTAGTTATTTGTTACTTTCAATTCCACTTTCTTGTAATTTTTGTTTCTGTTGTTATTATTGCTATTTTGCAATGTTTCAGATCTTTAGACAAATTTTTGGATGCTTGTCATTAGATTGTTTATTTCTCATCATAATGTGAATCTTTACCTTAGCTGGAAACATCACTTTCTTTTTTTCCTTTACATTATAGAAGGTCAATATCGTTAAACACAAAATGTTTTGGTGAATAGACTCGGCACCTGGGGCAATGAAATGATTTTTTCTTATAGAAGAAGCTTCATTTCTGTTAAGATTTCATAGTTTGGTGATAAAACAAACAGACAATAAGGACTTGCGAAAAAAACATATAACAACAAGTGACAGATAAGCATATTGAGATATGTGGGAGGGAGGTGAATAACCAAGAAAATGTGGAGATTCTTTACTGAAGAAAAAAATGATAATAGTAATGGGATAAATTATAACCGGGACATACCAAAGTAAGCTTTTGGCTTTTGAAGTTGGCTTCCCATGCCCGAGAGCAAAAGGTAGATCGCATAACTAATTAGTAATTGACTTGTGTTCTAATTTATTACTAATTTTTGTGAATTCTGCATACAATAAATATTCTGTTGTTAAACCGAAGATTAATTAATTGAATAACATTCCAGAAAAGTTTTGTCAACGTGAATCGAGTATTTATGTTTGATCACATATTATTTATTTGTACAATACTGGTGAAAAGTTTGGTCAGAATCTGTGATTGAGTTCATGCTCATCTTTAGAGATTATACTATTTTGATGGAAAAAGTAATCAACTTTGAATTACGCCTTTCATCCTAGAGCGTTACAAAAGAATTCCCGGTAAATTACTCTATAGAAGGTTATTTTGTAGCTTTATTAAATAAAATCATTTTCTGTGTTTGTGTGTTGCTGACTATCAATGCTTCTAGTTACCTCGGCCAAATTTGGATAATTTGAGGTAGATTGACGTTAGCCATGTCATTGACTATGTGATCCTTATAGCAGAAAATGGACTGATCCAATTACTACGCATATTCAAGGGCCGTTATACGTGCTTAATTCCATCGTCAGTTTTGATAATTTGGAAACTTTTTATCTTGCACAAGTTTTATAAGGATAGTTCATTACGCATGCTAGTGCTTTCTCTTAGTTTGTGAAATTCAGAAAGCTGATTTTATTGTTATAATGTACCTAGCACCTGAAGGAGTTGGATGCCGTTAGATCGCAGCTTGCGGCCACTCAAGCAACTGCAGAAGCTAGTGCTGCGTCGGCTCAATCAGCACAACTGCAGTGTTTAGTGCTTCTGAAGGAGTTAGACGAGAAGAACTTCTCGTTGAAAGAACACGAGGAGCGTGTTACCAGGCTAGGAGAGCAACTCGATAATCTGCAAAAGGACCTTCAAGCGCGGGAATCTTCCCAAAAGCAGCTGAAAGATGAAGTTATGAGAATTGAACACGACATAATGCAGGCTATTTCCAATACCAGCGTGAACAAGGATTGTGAACTGAGGAAGATACTGGATGAGGTCTCTCCGAAGAACATCGATAAGATGAACAGGCTTTTAGTTGTTAAGGACGAAGAGATATCGAAATTGCGAGATGAAATCAGGGTTATGTCTGCTCACTGGAAGATGAAAACCAAAGAATTGGAATCTCAGGTACACTCCTCTCAACTTGCCTTCCGATTTTTGCAGTTTAAGGTTCTCTCATTAACAGGTTTGTGATGATTCCCGACTTCTTTCCACGAGCAGTTAGAGAAGCAACGCCGAGCTGACCAGGAACTGAAAAAGAGGGTGTTGAAATTGGAATTCTGTCTCCAGGAAGCTCGATCACAGACGCGCAAACTCCAAAGGGTAATCGTGAATTTCTCTCTTTTCTTGTGGAAATCTGTTGAGCTTGCGATTTAAAATGCTTCGGAAAGAATTTCGAGTTGAATCTGTTCTTCTTTCATTGTTCCCAAAAATTTTTATTTTGTAGTCTTGATTCTGTTTGCTTCATCGTAACAGATGGGAGAACGGAGGGATAGAGCTTTGAAAGAACTGAGAGATCAGATAGCAGCGAAACAGCAAGGTGAATCTGTGAGTGGCGAGAAACAGAATTTCTGGGAAACTTCTGGTTTCAAACTTGTGGTCTCCATGTCAATGTTGGTGTTGGTGGTGTTCTCCAAGCGATAATTTGTCGACTTCATCCCGGCTTATGTGTGTATAAAATCGTCCTTAAACCCCTAGGAATTTAGGATGTAGTTTAAGAAGGCCATTTTGCTTGTTAGACACTTCATATTGTAGAGTTTTTAGTTCTTCGGTTCTTCTGTAGTATCAGACTAAAGTATCTATCTTGTTAATCGGATTGTGAAAGCAACACTTCGTAGTACATGCCAAAATGCACAACATTTTTATTCTGCTCTTGGCATTTTGGCTTTACCATATTTTTGGTTCTAAATTCTTAAAACTTACTATTTTAGCTAGTCATTTAACTCTTGGCCAAGCATATCATATATATATACACAAATATATATAGATAGAAATACTCTCCTGTCTGGTAATGGAACAGGTGAACATTGTGCCATTTAGTAGTTGTTAATACCAACTGTGTGTGACGAGAAAATGTTACAATGAAATTGACCAAATGTGATAATCACATATAAAAAAAAAGGGTTATAAATTTATCTATAGTATAAGAGAGTATATCTATATGCATCAGTAAAAAGTCTGAAGATCTTACACCGTTATCAAAGTAATAAAGTTTTGGTAGAACAAATTTCGTTTTAAATTCAATAATTGCTGAGTTGTGACAAATTGGCATCCAATGCAATTAATGGTGCCAAGATGTTTAACTAATAGGTGGCTCCCATAATTGTTGAGGAGGAAAAGTTGTCCACAACCACCGATTTCTTTTTAGTGAAACCGACACTATTATTTTTGTCAATACGACTCTACTTTAGACTTTTTGACCAAAATGTTTATTTCATTGATTATTACATGACATAATGAAAAACTAACATTTTCTTTCAACGACTATGTCCTACTAACTCGCGGACAATTATAAAGTCTGGAATTCTACCTTGGGGCCCCATGTAGGGATCATCCGATTCAATTGAATGATTGCCGGCCGACATTTTCAATATACCGTTCGATTCAAAACGATTGTGATCGTGATTAATAACCTGAAGTCCTATATAAAAATATAATTCCCTTTAAAAAGTCTTAAAATTTTGTTCCAAGTAACAAAAACTCTAAGAAAAACAAGATAAAACAAAATAGTAATAAAATGATAGTAAAAATAACTCCATTTCATTGTCACGTGAAAATGTCTCTATTTTCTCCGACATGTCAAATCAGTTATAACGGTTCTCTCTTGAAAATCACATGATTTGTTTTGTTTTTTGTTTTTTTTTTACCTTGCTATCAAACGAGTAAAATTTAACTCTCCCTATATAGAAATTGCCCTGTTCATTAAATGCACCTTAAATTCACTAAACTTCTAAAGCAAATTTGAATACTAAATTAGTATGGAGAATCACAAAGAAAACTACAATATTTACAGAATTACTCCTCTCTCTAGCACCACTAAACCTCATTTCTTCAACTACACTTTCTTTTCGACAGCCGAGAACTATCCACCGGCTCAATATCCCACCGAGCTCGTACTGGCCAGCTCATAAAGCCGGAACTTTTGGTCTCAAAAAGAGCAACGGGACACGGACCGTTGATTTATGTCGAGAGGTTATCGCCATTCTACATGCCAAGAACGATTGTCCTAGTAACCAAGGATGTTACCAGAAAGATGAAGCCAAGAAATGGTTTCAAACCAACCGCTTTGGAAGTGGATGAGTTAGTGAAGCCAGGAGGGCTTTCTAACCCGAAGTCTGGGGTGGTGCCTGTGCTGGTGTTCAACACAGAAGGCGGCGTACCGGCGCTGCAAAAATGTATAAAACAAAAACGGGTTAGGGGTTAGTTCTCCACCAAGCAAAACAATATTGTAAGAATGCGCTTTGAGAGGTCGAGAAGCAAAGAAAACTATACCCTGGTACTGCTCCCCATGATGGTGCTGCCGGATTCGTGACGGTTGGAGTTGAGGGAGTTGGATTGATCGTTGTTGGAGTGGTTGTCGGAGTGGACGGTGTTGGTGCTAATGGCGGTGTTGTTGAGGATGGGGAAGCTGTTGTAGATGATGATGAAGATGTTGGGTAGATGCACGAACCGGTGCCTGTTGCCAAAATTCGATCTCACATGAGATTTTTGAGATTTTATGAGGAAAAGAATCCTAATTGGTAATAAGTCTCAATGAGCTAATACAATCCCCACATTCGCATACTAATTAACGTATGCCATTCGAATATGATCCAATTTTAGAAGCTCTCACTAAGTGTCCCTACTATAGAAAGCTCCTAAGAATTTAATTCCATTAACTATGTCATTTTTACTTCTCAAGCTTCAGTGGTAGGCCATCCGTTAAAGTGTGTTCTAAACATCACATCATATCAGAATCAAACAATACGTAAACACGACTTGAGAATTATCAAATATTCTTTAGTACCCTACCCTGTTTTTTTTTTCTTGAAACAAAAAGGAAAATGAACAGTTAAACGTGTGGTCTTACTTGGATTGGTGTTAATTAATGTGGCAGTGCCTCCAAAGTCGCAGCTCGTTGGCATGGGATTCTTCTGATAATAGGTATTGAAAGCATAAGAGGCATGATTCTGCAAAGTATTGGGATTATAACAGCTCCCACCCTGCTGAATCTGAGAACAATCGGCTCCTCCACCGCAAGCGTAGTCCAAGGCAGCCTGAAGCGACATCTCAGGAGCTCCGCTCTTGGCGACACACCAGGTTTGCCCTGCAATGTTGTTACTTCCAGGAGGGGCAACGGGGTTTGTTGTGACTGGCGTTGTGGTGGGAACATTCCCTGGTGGGGCTGGATATGTCGTGACCGGATTGGTTATGGGCTGCGCCCCAGGAACCGTGATGGGCGTGGTGACCGGATTCATAATTGGTGGGGTGGTCAAGGGAAGTGTCACCACAGGTGTGTCAGGGTTGGCTGGGCTAATTGTATCTGGGTTTGGAGAGGGGTTAACTGTAACAATTGTTGGTGTCGTCGGGGTGTTTTCGATGGGAGTTATGGGGAAGATTGTTTGCGAGTTTTCTGCGTCATTCTGAGTTGTTTTCGTTAGAAGTTGTCTGTGGTAAAGAGGGTGTGGAACTTCAGCATACAAGGCAACCATATCGCTCGCAATGCAAGTGTTGTTTTGTAAAGCTTTGGAGACCTTGTCACTGAATTCCGAAACTTCTTTTGAGCCGGGAATGTAAGGACTTATGATTTGCAAGACCATGGGGACATCTTTACAACGAAGATTGGAAATTGCAAAATCGGCCTTTTGGATTACAGACTGAACAAACAGCTCGTCACCCAAGTTGACAACTTCATCAACAACAATGAAATACGACTTCATTTGTTTGACATTGCTTAAAATCCTACACAAATCCCTTTCATTTCTTCCTCTTAAATTCATGAAAAACGACAAAGGAAACGCCACAGAGACTTTAACTTGGCTGCTAAGGTGAAAACTACTCAGAACTGAGTGCACAAATTTCAAGGTGGACAAAATCCTAGCGAAGTCATTATTTTGTCTAGTTGGGTCGTTGCCAAAAACCGCTACAATGCTATTGATGTTCACATGAGGGAGTAGAGAAATTACATTGGTTTTCAGCCAAGTGGCACCAGAGGATTTGGATTTGGTCAGACTCAGAAGCTGGCTCTTATTCAGATGAATATCAACAGATAAACCAGAGTTGGTAAAAGAAGCTAAAACCTTGTGATCTGAGACAGAAACCCGAATCTGAGATGGAGAAAGATTGGTTTGCTTGAGAAGTGAAAACCCCACTAGAGTTCCTGAAAAAAAGATGTAAAAGAAACTGTGTAAGTCACTGTTTTGACTGCAAATTCATGGTTGGAGTTAAAGAAACAAGAGAGAACACAAATGGGGTACTCAGAAAAGTTGTGGTTTTTTTAGTAGTAGTAGAGTTAGTGTAAGCTTACCAGAAGACGAGCAAATAAAGAGAGAGAGGAAGAGCAAGAAGAGCCTGTTGGAAGCTCTTTTGGCCATTTTAAACCAGAGTGTGTTTCTGGGATTTTTTTTTTTTCTTTAGGAAGAGAGCCCCAACAAAATGTGATTCATGTATAATGTTTGAGCTCTGAAAAAAATTCGCTTCTTTAGGTATAAAAACCGTTAGAGAGAGAGACAGACAGAGAGACAGAGAGAGTGTGTGTGGGAAAAGTGTTGAAGATAAAAAAAAAAAATTATAAAAAAAAAAAAAAAAAAGTTGGAAAGGGGGGGTGGGGGGGAAGAGAAAAAGTGAGAGGAGAGTACAAAATAGACAAAAATAAAGAAAAGATATTGCTTTGTCATGAAGGATGGGGCTGTGAGCCTTGTGTCTACAAAACAAGTATAGTTTTAGTTTTTTTTTTTTAGTTTTTTTTTTTTTTTTTTTTTTTAAGCAAATTGGTGGCTAAAACGAGTAGAGAAAATAGTGGAAAGAATCAAGGGCTAAAACGAGTAGAGAGAAAGTGGAAAGAATCAAGACTTGCTTTTGGGCTTCTTCCTTATCTTTCCAAAAGAAATATAGACTCAAAGATATAAAGTAGCCTTAACAAGTGGCATAACATTTGCACATGCTTGTAAAAGCGCACACTAAGTATGAATCTATCGTGTATTCAATCTTTGTTTGGTAAAATTCAGAAAAAAAAAAAAAATGTTAAAATTGATTGCTCCCTTCCTAATTTTTTCATTTTAGCAAAAAAAAAAAAAAAATTCTATATATTCTTTCTAACTTTTTATTAAAAAAAATTATCAATTTTCAACTATGAGATTATATTAGAAATATAATAAATTAAAACAACGATAATTTAACGAAATTTGATAAAAAAAATTTGGGTTATAACTGTGCCTAATAGTAAGATTTTTTTTTTCTTATCTTATTGAAGAATATCTTCTTCTTCTTCTTTTTTTTT
This sequence comes from Ficus carica, assembly GCA_009761775.1. Taxonomy (NCBI): domain Eukaryota; kingdom Viridiplantae; phylum Streptophyta; class Magnoliopsida; order Rosales; family Moraceae; genus Ficus; species Ficus carica. The sequence goes on along the minus strand of CM019741.1, from coordinate 11,936,349 downwards.
TTTGTTAATTTCCCAAAGTGAGATTTTTTCTAGGCATGATGAGTGTTTATATTCAGCCTTACGACACCAGGGGGAAAAAAAAAAGAAGAAGAAGAATAAAAGGTTCCAACTTTTGAGTCAGTGGAGCAGTCCTTGCTTTAAGGATTCATTGTATTAATATTAATACGGGAAAATGAATAAAATAGTATTTTTTTTAAAGGAATAATAATAAATTATAACATAAAATTTTAAACAAAAATAATAAATATCATAATTAAATTTATGATTACATAATATCAAAAAAAAAAAAAAAAAAAAAACCCATCTTTACTCTTCTCTCTTTAATATGAAATTATGTATATAAATTTATTGTTAAAAATTAATCGTAAATCCAAAATTTTTTATAAAATCCCAAAAAATCTAAGCGTTTAAAAAAAAATATATTATAATTTATTATCTTTTAAAAAATATGTTATATATTTTAAAAGTATTTATAAAATATGTTATTTACTAAAATTTTCCTATTGAAAATATGTGTAACATTGCAGTATAAATAAAAATATAGGTTCATTCCATTTGGTCTCCTTGTGATATATTCCTTCTTGGTTTCATAACTTTTCAATCAGATGGCATTTCTTCTCTTGTGCTAATTAATTAGATTTTTTTTTTTTTTTTTTTTGGCTCCGAACTGTGTGTTTATTGGCTCTATAATGCTGACTAGCTCCACTACGCCTATGTCCTATCTAAAACGCTAAGGAAATGCCAAAAGAATCAACGAATTTGTCACCACAAAAGGAAAAAGAAAAGCGACCTAGAATTTAATTGAGATTAATCCAGAAAAACTAAAAAGCAAAGATCGGCAATAGAATTTGTAGAACAGATTAAAACAAAAAAAAAAAAAAAAGACGTGAAATTGATTGGATGAGGCCAAAGTGAATAAAAGAGTCAGGATTGGCTTGTATCGGCAGAAATCAAATCATGACAATATCTATAGTTAATGATATTAGCAAAAGTAGTAAAAGAAAGAAAGGAATTAAAAAAAAGAAAGGAAAAGAAAAGGACGTTGAAGGGAAAGAAAAGCCTTTTAAGGGATATATATATATATATACACACACACATATATATATTCATAATTATTTCACTGGATTTTAGCCTTGGAATTTAATTCCCAACTTTTGATAGTTACTTCTTGGATAAGGATTTGAACAACACCATGACATAATGATCACCCATGTTTGGAGGATATGAAACCCTCCTGTGAAACATCTATATAACAAAATAGATACGGTTTTTGCATTATAGCCTATTAAATTTGTGGATTTTTGACGACTTAACTTTCAAATTTTTAATTATGATAATTTTTACTTTCTGAATTTTTTAAGTTGTATTACTTAATTTTCGTGAAATTAATGAAGAAATCCTATATACGACTCTACGAAAAATTACATATCCAATTAAAATTTTTCAAAATCAATTCAAATTCTATATAAATATTTCAAGTTTAAATCCTCAAATTAATGAAAATAAATAAAATGGGACATATTTGATATTATGATAAATCAAGAAATTCAATGAGCAAATTATCAAAATTAAAAATTTTAAAAATAAGTTGTCAAAAACGATAAATTTAAGTGACAATAATGCTAAAATCGTTAAGTATACCTCAACTATTGGCACATCATGTATGCCACCATACCATATCTGGTATGGACTTTACCACGCCCCTTAACAAAATCATGTAAAATTGCTAATCTTCTCGGCTGTTTTTCATTCATCGTCCCCTTCTTTTCTTTTCTTTCCTTTTTTTTTCTTCTTTTTGTCTATTCATCATCTTGATTTTTTCTCTCACAATCAATGACGAAATCTTGCTGAGTTCTCAAATATACAACATGTCACCCCCACAGGAGTGGGTAGCCTATACTAGACATCTTCTTTTTATTTATCAGGATTCAATTCTTATTATTTCTCTTTAGACCTCGTTTCAGTTTTAACAATTGAAGTTTAGTTTGGTGATGACACAGTAGACCCCAAATAAATGACTGACATGTCTCTATCATACTTAGAAAAGTGTTCTTATCTATGGGATTTAAAATCTTGAAAATGATAGATTCATCCTAAGATTATTTTAATTTACAAAAAAAAAAAAAATACAACCTGTCAAATCGTGTCCACCAAATTGCCAAAAAGAAAGATTGATTGGTTTGTTTTGTTAGGGTGCGGTCAAAACGGCTATACGGGTAAATTTTTTTTTTTTCCTATTTTAATTTTCATACATTGTGGGTAATTTTTTATTTCCCCTAAACTACCTAAGTGATGTACCCCAAAAAAAAAAAAAAAAGTAATGACTCAAATTTAAAACATCTTAAAAGATAAGTGGAAAAATGACCTTTTAAAGGCTTATAAATTAGTAAAATGGTTTTTTAGTGAGAAGTTGTTAAAATGACCAACTATTAATTAATCACTTAATAATCCATCAGTTGATAGTCAATCACTTTTTTTTTTAACATGAAGGTCAATCACTAACTGAATTATTGATCAACTGATCAACCAGCTTACCAATAATCTTTATAACCACTTGTAATTCAAAAAATGCAATTTTTTTTTAAAGAGCAAATCCAAGTAAAAAATTGAATCAAGCCCTTTTTAGGGAATGATGTTCCTATACAAATATTTTTCCTTGTTTTCTTCCAATACAAATACTATTATTAGCGGCGCTTTCTTTGTGCGAAGGAGTAACATATATTAATAGAATATGCAAACAATAATATGAGTGGAGACACCCATGTGGAATAAATCTAAAGACATGAATCAAAAGCACCTTGTCTGACTAAGCTCTGAGCCGAAAGCAAACCAAGCACAGAGACACACATTAGGATCATCCAGTCATAACGGCGATAAGCTTGCATGAATGGATTTCATTCAGTTCTATATAAATACATATATACATATATACACACACACTGAAGTGTCTTTATATGAATCTGATGGGTCATAAATAAAGATGATGATATAATAAAGCTGAAGATATCATATGGGGGATATAATATAATTGCTTTTATGGATTTGTCGTGTTAGTCATAAAAGTTGGAATGTTAGCTTCAAAAATCAAAATAAGTGCAAAATAAAGTTGGGAAATTTTTCGTTCTTTGAATCTCAGAAAAATGTGCTATTTTCTTATTTGCAAGTGCAGAATTTATTAGAGATTTGGGGAACAGGAAATCAGATGGGGGCTAGTGAAAATCTCATTACCCCACACCCCCTTTTGAACACGTCACTCCATATATTCAACTCAGAAGATAAAAAGTTGTATACATAAGATAAAAAGTTGTGCAAAAGATAGAAACGTGCTGAGTAGATAATGTGAAATTTTCCATGGTTTTATGAGCAATTTGCGTGAATTTTGTTTAAGTTTTCGAGATACCATTACAAAAGAAATCCCGGGTACTTGGCATGATGACAATTATATCTTATTTAATGGCCTTCACTTTTCTCAGCTCATAGGTTCGGGCCGTTACACATATAAAAATTAACCATTGTTAATATAGACTGTGTGATGTATGTTCTTGAACCATATTTCTTACTATCCCATCAGTAGTCCCAATCGACTCTAGGATGACACTAGATGAGGAGGTGGGAAGACACCGTTGATTTTTTTTTCCTACCGAAAAACCTGTTTTCTACTTTCTAGTACAGTAACCTAGCAAAAATCTGCTTTTGAAAAAAGGCAAATTACCTGCCATATTTAGTAAAATCATTGTGATTAGAACTGCGTTGTTTAAAGCCATGTCATGCGATAATTGCAAGTGGCATAACTTTCGTAGAAAATGCTAAATTTAGGCCCAAAAGAAGGGAGAAAAGAGCTGTGCCATCTGCCATGTTCTTCCTCATATCTCTATATATATATATTGTGTGTGTGTGTGTGTGTGTGTGTGTGTATAGACAAAAGGGTGGCCATTTTTTCTTTAGTGCTTTCATGACGTGATAATTCATAGAGTTAATAACTTACAAAATAGAGTCGACAAATAAGTCGCTGAAGAAGGGATCAAGAACTGCTTCTCTGGCAGACTGATACTCATCTAGACGCTTCTTCAATGACCGCAAATCCCTCTTGTTCTTTGAATTGCATTCCTGCCACAAATTTTTTATGTGTCAAAATCGAGCTCATTACTTTTCTTATTAATACTACCATTCGGTTGAAAAACAAGAATATAAGAAAATACGATCACTTAAAATTTTTTGCTAAACTACTAAACATTTGCACTTAATTTTAACTTTGTCTATAATCATACATAAGGGGTCTTAGGGATATTTAATGTTTCATTCCATATCTTGTAACACGAAGAACTACTGAACATATCCACCAAGAAGAAATGCTCAATATTTTAATGGTGCGTGGCCTGACTCCCACTTATTAAGGAGAAATGAAAACACTCTCAGGTCTCGAACCTAAGAGCTCCTACCCAAACTCCTCCCCTTCCACCCACTGATAAGAGGGGTGTAACACAAGGACTTCTTAGAAAGGAAGTCGCCTTAATGGCCTTGTATACAAGGCGAGTACTTAAAAACCATGTCTGTACCCACATTGAGAGGAGGAGCATTAAACATGGAATTAAAGTGAAAGGAACAAAAAAGTGTAGGCAACGTGGAAAGGAACCCACATGGTCATAGTCAGCTTAGCCATTTTGGTGTAATTGATCCACATGATGAAAAGACAATATGTTTGAAAAGTAGAACATAGAAAAGTTGAATGTAGTTGTTTAGGGAAAGAAATATAACTTACAAATGATTTCTTCAAGAGTAATATATCCACCAAGTACAGCAACCACAACACATTTGTTCTAGGGAAGCTGTGAAATATGAAAATTGGTCATAATTTAGAATCCATAAGAGTTAGAGCCCCCAGCGCCCCCGCCCCCCAAACCAAAAAAAAAAAAAAAAAGAAAAAAAAGACGTCCCGGTTCATTTCTTCGAGAATGCATGTATGATCTACTCTCCCTGTCTTTCTAGACTTAAAAAGGTTAATATAAATGTTATTTCCTCCCTAGGTTTGAAGACCACGGCTTCTCCGGGGCATGCATAGTGAATAAAACAACGGCAACTTCCAAATATAAATTTTCCTATGATAATATATTTCCCGAGTCACATAACAGAACCTAATAAAAAGCCAGTCCCTTTGTTTCATATTATCAATAATTTATTTCACAAGTTCATTAGTTTGTTAGTAGCTATATTGGGGTCACTCTAAAAAGAGGGCTTTTGGCTTATTAAAGAAAAAATTCACTAATTTGATTCCTGGTATTTTCTTAATTAAGAATTCACCGCAAAAGATGGCAAAAGACCATGCACGTATATTTTTCAACTGTACCTTTCCTCCCAGCAATCTTCTGTTGCCTCCTTCATCTTCCGGTATGTTTCCGACTGAAAACAAAACGAACACTCAATCATGTAGTTCGAGAAGATAAAATTGCTAAAACAACCTTAATTCCAAGTCCTTACCTGTTTATCTCCTACAGGACCTTTGAAGAGATAAGGATCTGAGGACAAGTCCAGAAAGAGTATGTCGTCGCCTGTCCATCCATAATGTTCATTTAAGTATGCTCAACTTAAAATAAATTTTTCGCTTCTTCCAAAAATAAACAAATTCTGAAAAACATTGAAAAAGTAAAATTACCAGTATTTATTCTTGAAAGAGTGAAGTCGATTATCGACACCAATAATCCAAATGTCTTGACGAACATTTTCTTTCCCTCAAGATTGAACTCCACTGTAACAGAATCACTCCGGCTTAGGAGGACGTTTCCCCTGCAACCAAAGATGCATCTCCCGAGTCAGTAACCACTTGACTCCACAATCACACCTACATTTTGGACAAACTCATACCAATGCAGATCCCGGTGTTCAAATTCGTATGCAGCTTCCGCCACTGCAAGAGCAGCAGTAACCTGGAAAGCACAGTACAATTACATTAAATATAACAAAGCTTAGTCGTCACCTAACAAATGTAGCAACAATATGCAGCATTGTAACTACCTGAAGCAATAAAGTCCTTGCCTCGTTGAAGTTCAGAAGTACAAAGCTTTCAAGATCCTTACCGCCATGAGCTAGGACAAACACAACATAGCACTGTGCGCCAACATAATTAAACAAATGTTCATAACATGTTCACCTTGTAGAAATAAATTTAAGACGATAAAAAGTTCCTATGAGGAATCTCATTTTAACATGTCACTCGACATATCACATTTGAACATGCATTTTGTGTATTTAGGAAGTGAAATTTGATCAGTAATACAAGACAAATTAGAGAACCAAGCAAACAAATATAAGACAAACTAGAGCACCAAACAAACAGAGGAGAATGAAACCTGTTTGTCTGGAAACTCCTTTGGATGGTCATTTTCTGACCTATGTTTTTCGTCCCAGTCTTGCCAAGCTCTTATCAAAGCAGGGTCATATGAACCTTGGCATACCCGCAAGCTGTAGAAAATCCAAATCAGAAGAATGGAAAATTTGAAAAATGTATTGCAAGCAATGTTTAAAATTGCGGAATTGGGTATTAAGGCGTTTTCTGTTTGCGAGTTAAGGCATAAGCCTTAATGCAGTTTGAGGCGTAAGCCTCAAAATGAAATCATAAAATAAGTCAAAAAAATATGAAAAATCAATAGTAGGTAGAAATCATGACATAACATAACATAACGAAGGAGGAGCAGCCAAAACAATGGTTTCTGTCGAACAGGATTGTTGAACACGTTTAGGGCTTCTTAAGCCCTAAATATTGGCTAATATGGGCTTTTTTTTTTTTTTTTTCCCCTGAAAAATCAAATTTTTTGGGGCCTTGGGCCTTTGGACCGGAAAAAACCTCAGAAAAATTAAGGTTACCGCCTCAGTTATTGCGCAATAACATGCGTTTTTTAGTACGCCTCAATTTAGAGAGGCATATGCAATTTAGTATGCACTTGAGGCTTAGGCTTCATTACTTTTTTTCCCGCAATTCACTGAGGCGCCCCTCATTGTGTGCCTCAAATTGCGCAATTTTAAACACTGATTGCAAGTAATAACATCCAGAAAATATTAAAATCCACCCGAAATTTGAATGTCCTTCATTTTTTATGAACCTAGCAGACAGGTTTTTGTTGTGTATATTTCTATATTTTTACACTACCACTCCACATGGTGATCAAGACCCATTCCTTCTGACTAAGGCCCTTCCTTTTCCAGAATGTGAATATAATAAGCAAACAAAAAACTAACTAGGGAATTACAAAATATTTATGCAAAATTCTACAGTTACAGAATGGTGGAACTTTGAACATATCAGGCAGATTACATACTCTATGGTGTCAATAAAAGTGGTGCACAGATTGAGACCATCTCCCCCGTGCCCTCTTAAACAATTGAGAGTTCGGGAAAGAACAACCTCCTCGAGCAATTCTCCCGATCTCTGGAGCATAGCAACCACAATGCCACACGATTAGAAGAGGAAAAAAGCCAGTCAACTTCAGGAAGTGAAAGAACTAACAATATTTTGAGAGATAGGATTGAGATTCTCGCAGCCCAAATTCCATGACAAATCCAGAAAGCATAGTCTTGATAAAACCATAGCAAGGAGATACAGATTAGAGTACCTTTTGCACTTCTCCATTTACTCGGAAGTCTCCATCTATAGGAACTATTTTGCAGACAAAATTTCCAACCATGAAAGCTTCTCCAAAAGTTCCTTCGCCAACTTTTGTTATCTTTTCTAGGTCACTGGATAAAAAAGTTTTATTTCTAATCAGCTTAAGCAAGATACAGAGTCAACTACAACCTTGACAAAGAAATGGACCAAAAAATTGCACTGTAGAACCATTGAATACAAAGAAAGTCTGATTAGATGCATATGCAAGACATGTCTTTGCTTACTTGCATCATGAAATATAACAAAAAATGAGATAGACACGCACAAGCAAGTATACAAGAAACAAGGAACGTACCAATACTTCGAAAACACATCCTGGAATGATGAAGGAACTGACTGTCCACAAACTGCTAACAGTGTAGCAAAGTTAGACTGGTGACTTTCCAATGAAGACGTTGATGCTAATGAGAGTTTCTTAACTGAAAATTCTATCTCTTCACAATCCTCACTGGCCATATCCTCCAACTCATGTGATTTGCTGATATCCCTTTCAAGAATATTCCCACTAACTATACTTGATTTCAATGTGCTCTCGACATAATGCAAAGGAAAATTGACTTTAAGAGATGACTTTTCTGGAGTCAGACAAGGGTTGAAGTCATCACCACCTATCGGCGTCAAGGTCATGGCTGAATTTCCTAAAATCTTGGACAATGTGCTTGCAGGTCCACAGGAGTAATTTAGCCTCCTGCAATTCAACCACTTCTGCAATCTTGAGGATAAATGGGGGATTTCCATAGTATCATTTTGGTTGACGCTGACCCATGTGCCGTAGTTCTTGGGTGAGGGGCTCTCTTCCATTAGTTCAAAGGCATCAACCTCATCAAAGTACGCCCGCTCCTTTTCAAAGCTTGGAGGTTCAACAACTTTTCCCTAACAACCCATCATATGCAAGACAACATAAACGTACGAAGTAGAAAAACTCTCATTTACCTCCAAAAATTCAAAAGTTAAAGGAGTCAGAGGAATTTGTTTTTCCGATGATTTTGACAAAAAGGGATAGTTACATTTCCACCAAATTTATAGCTCAACTCAAAAGTTGATAATCTGTAATTTCAGTTGTGCTAAGGATCCCAACTTACCAATGTCATCTTTTCATTTGTAGATGCAAGTTATAATATATTAACTGATTTGATAATTATTTAAACACCTACCAATAAAACAGTAACCCCTACACGCGACATTAATTGGTTTAGAAGTTTGAATCCCTAGCATTCTTTATACTAACAACTCGCAATAAAAAGAAATAACATGACAAGAGTAGTGAAGTCTCACCTTGGGTATAGGAGGTCTTCCCTTTCTTTTGGCCTGCTTAACTTGAGGTTGATGATCAAGACAAGCGCCAACGGCAATACTTGTCCTTCCTCTGCCATGTCAACCACAAAGTTCCAATTGAAAACTTCAGAATAGAAGATATAAATAAATTCCAGCTCTCAAAACAACAACAAACAAATCATAGCTAAAAATACAAAACCCCCGAGAACCAAACAATGTATTACCAACTAATCACAAAACTAATCAAACTCACATTACAAAATCACAAACCAAAAACCCAGATGGCAAATACCATGATTGAAAATGGGAACTTGATAAAACTACCAAAAAAAAAAAAAAACACCTGGTGGAAAGAGAACGATTCCAACTGATTCGTTTGCTGGGAACCGGAGCAGCCAAGCTCACCCGATGATGCTGATTCCGGTCGCTTCCAGAACCCAAATGATTTCTGAAAATAACAAGGAAAAAAAAAAAAAAAAAAAACAACGAAGAAATTTTCATTTTTGAATTTCCACAACCAAAAGCAAGAACAAAATCTGGGAAAATCAAAGAGAAAAGGCGAAGGAAAATGGCAGAGTGAAAAACGTACGAGGGAGGTACATCTTGAGGGGTGGTTTTGGCGGGGGGTTTTCTTCGTCTGTAAATGACTTGTCCGTTTGGCGGTTGTTCCTGTTGTTGTTCAGAAGCTACGATTTCCGCCCACAGATCGACGCCATTTCTACCTGAAAACAGAATTCAGAGCCATTGAGCAAATGGAAAATAATGAGGGAAATTTATTCTCAGATTCCAGGTTTTTTCCCTCTCTACCTGTTCGTGAACCCATTTTCTCCGACTACTCAACTAGAGAGAGAGAGAGAGAGTTCAAATGGAATTTCGGGCGGGAAGTGACTGACAGCATTGGAAACGACGAGACGCGGCGTTTTTCGGTTTAAAAAAAACACGGTTACGGATGGGCTAATTTATTGGGCCGGCCTTTGATTTCTGATAGGCCCAGCCCACTGACTACTTTACCATTGGGAGAACCCAGTAAGAGAAATTGCAGTAAATAAAATTTTTACGACGAAGTAAATGACGATTTTTAGAGATAATTCAAAGTAAATAACAGAGTAAATGAAAATTTTATTTGACAAATGATATACTTATAATACGTAAATCAATCATTGACATGATGAATCTGACTTAAATAAATTATTTACCTGATAAATCTGCGATTAAAAACCTACTATTTATTTCAATTATTTTTTTATCCCAAGAAAATAAATAGCATTATTTAATAAGTAATTCAAATAAACAACAGGTTTTTAAGAAATTTAAAATAAATAATAATGAATAGTAAATGTAAATGTGAATTCTCCTTTTCGAAGAGAAGTTTTAGAAAATAATACCAAATTTCAATTTCACCAAGTAAATTTAGAATCGCCCATCTCCTTTTTATTAAAAGGAATTTTACATATTTTATTAAGGAAAATAAGTTTTTATCACTATATTATGTATTAAAGCATAGTCTAGTGATAATTACATACCTAATCTATCATAAGGTGTAGAGTTAAAATCCATAAGTCCTAAATTTTTTTAAGTTTGTTTAAAAAGTATAATAATTTTGAAGTTTATCAAATTGTATACTTTATTTTAAGCAAAAAGGCCTTGGTAGTAAGTAGTAACTTTGTTCTATTTACCAAAAAAAAAAATAACTTTCTTCTGCCCAATATATATAAACATCATAAGAATTTAATAACTTTTGTGATATGAGATAAATTCAACTTTTAACATATTTTCTCACACATAGCGTGTAGTATAAAATTATCGTCTATGAATTTTATTATGATATCATGTGAATTCTAATAACCATACTACTATAGAATGAGTATATGAGAACTAAAAATTTGGTTGGCTACGCTCCACATTAAAGACAAAATGGAGGACTACGAAATTTTCTATTGAGCCACTAAGCTTGAGATGAAGTAAGAACTCCATTGATGAACTCATCAGCCTACTGATAAGCATTAATTTCATGTACTGTTTGTGTGGGTGGCTAGCTTGCTAGGCCAATAATTTTCTCTTCTACTTTTTGTGCCAAGTGCGAACAAAAAGTAGTTGTATTATCCTCAAAAGTAAGCTAGTTTTGAAAGAATACTATGGAATATTTCTACAATACAAATGTCAATATTTAAATATTAAAAAAAAAATTAGGGATGGGGATTCAAATGCTGTTAAAACTTTTCATCCTTAGGGAACAAAATGGTTACTATCCATGTGTTGTAAAATTATTAGCCCATTCTCTTGCTCTTTATAGGCCCCATCTTAATTGCACAAGCCGCAAGTCTCCCTTTTTTTTTTTTTTTTTTTTTTTTTTATAGAAAGTAGTGTTAAGGGAATGTCGCATGCTAAAATTCTGTTTTTCGGGAATTAACTTTATATTAATAGCCTCTATATATATATATATTTAGACATGATATCTAATAAAAATTGATGAGCATAATTTTTAACCATTTTATCGGTGATCTCAATCAATATTTTCACATAAGATTGTTTGATTTATCGACGGAAAAACCTGACGACTTAATGATTCCCTCCTTTTTGCATAAACAAATTTGAAGTTCTCACAATGGTATATCCTTCTAGTGAGTAGTTTGATGATTTGATATTTACTTTTGAACTAGCTTTTGTTGCTTTCAATATCTCCAAATGTCAGAAGTTTCTTAATTATAACCAAGAACTGAAACCAGTAGTACTCTTTTATCCCTTATTCTTTAATGACTTTCATAAAAATTCAGTTCTAGTACAATCCCCACTCTAAGAAATCCAAACAGATCCCTATTCATGGTAGCTTGTATTTTAAGCAAAAGACACAAGATCTACAGAAGGCACAAATTAAGATATTTCATTGCACAAAATTAAATTTTTGCTTTCCAAAGTCATGTATTCGTACAGTATTTAAAAAAAGAAAAAAAAAACAAAATTACGTTATATGAAATAAGAAACCCTTGTTCTTCCTAATGCGAGACGAAACGAATTCTATTAGATTGAATCTCGAAACGAATTCTATTAAATTAAATCTTGATGTGGACAAATTTTATTGGATTGAATCATTGTCGAGCATAGTAACGGAAAGTGAACTCATGCAAAACGATGGCTTTGTTAGCCCCCAACTTGGCAAATCGCGGGCGAGATTGCCACCAGCTAATCAGTAACAACGGTGCATAAGAGTACGTTGTGTCACAACCATCTCTTTTTAATGCTATTTCAACACATGTTGTTGGCAACTTTATTTTCACAATAGAGCTATGGTCCACGCAAACCTCCAATTCCCGAACTAGTAAAGACCAGGCCCCATCTCCTATTTCTTGCGATGCCGAGTCTCTAGAGTACATGCATTAGCGTCACAATATTAATGCCCAATAAGATTTCCGATCTTCGTAAAGTAGCCAATTTTTTATTTTTTTTATAAGAATTTGACGGTGTGGGTATTCGAACTATACATTTTATGATGAAGTCAGGTGTGAAATTATCACTAAACTGGTATGGGCATTCGAACTATACATTTTATGATGGAGTCAGGTGTGAAATTATCACTAAATTATACCTGCAAGCATGTAATTTGTTTCTCATATGATCGTAGTTGCAAAAGAATATGTGTCAATCAAGGTGTAATCTTTGTTTGAATTCTGTAATAATTAGGACTTCATTTACCAAAAAAAAGTCATTTCAATGGGACATTTAGACAAATACAGCACTTAATTAGTAATTACCCAACATCTCCGTGGGATTTTTCAGATAATGCTGTATTTATCACTAATGCTTCTGGTTAGTTGCACATGAGCATGCATTTTGACGTTGACATTTTTGTCTTTATTTGTGATATTGGACTAATTAATGACCTCTGATCACCAACATTAATTTCATTAAAAAAAGCAGATTCTGCGCTAGCTATATGTGTATATATATATATTTAAGCATATCTATTGGAGGAAATACTGTACCGCTAAAAATGGTTGATTGGAAAATATCAAGCACAAGATTTTGTTGATCATGAAATGCGTGTGCTTCCTTGTGTGTGTGTTAAAAAAAAAAAAAAAAAAAAATCACACACACACACACACACACAACTTTGATAGAAATCTGAAGGACTGGAACGTACCACCTTCAAATAAAAACTCGATCAAGAAAAACATTGCTCCAAAAATTATTATTGTCCTTTTTTAAGCAATAAAAAATAAAATATGAATTTATCAAGAATGGAACACGAACACTCTTACTTCTCTTTTTTTTGCTTGAACGAACGCTCTTACTTATATATATTATATATATACACACACATATATAAATATGTATTTTGAAGTGTAACACTTTATGCAGTTCGTCTTTATTTTAGAGCTTCTAATTAAAGAATTATTATTTTTTGTTAATAAATACAGAATCTTGAAGTTTTGAGTACTTATGAGATATGCAATATAACCCCAAATAAGATCTGCCGGTGCATTAAATTTGTCTTAGCCCTAATACATATGCATATATATATATATATATATATATGAAGGGTAGGATTACTTGAACTTGGATTATATATATTGATGTTGGACAATACCTTTCAAATCACATTCGTTAGGGTTTCTTTATCAAATAATATACGTCATTTAGACTAGCCAACCTACAATTATCTTGGTTGATTAGAAAGTGCTGATGTATTAATGTGCATGCTCCTACTAATTAATTATTATTGTTTTAATAAAATATCATTATGGAATCTCCAAATAAGAAAACTTATTAATTCATCCCAAATAAAAAATAAAATAAAAAACTTAACGTTTAATTGACTAAGGAAAAGTTTTTGAGCGAAAAATATTTTTCGCGTGCTTGTTTTCCACGTTTTAGAAGGAAATACATTTATATGTGGTGTGCGTGTGTGTATTTTGGAGGGACACAAAGAATATGATGTGTTTACACTTGTTCTTCAAAATGGCTCAAAAGAATCTGTGAAGGACAGAGAATTTGTATTTCGTAATGCCTGATTAGTCCGTGTTTTGTTATGCAACCTGTTATAAGTTTTTACTAATTAAAGTGCTGATGAAAGTGAAATGAAACTATATAAAATGGCGGTTTATATATATATATATATATGTCTTTCGCTCTCTTTCGTTTTCTCTCTCTGCACTGTGGTTGATGGGCCCAAGTGATGTCTAGTCACAGTCTCGAATTCGCCGCAAGGAATTTAGCAATTATTTATAGGAATCAAAATTTCACAATCATCAAAGTTCAAGAAAAAAAAATTTCACAGCCATCGGATTTCATAGATGGAATTAGTTGTATTGCACAACCTCCACGCGTGCTGACTAGACCAAAAAAAAAAAAAAAAAAAAAAACGTCATGTGATATTGATTTGACCACTACATAAGCAATTACGTGAAATTAACGTGACTATCACGTAACAATCTTTGGAGGTGGGACAAAAGGTACATCTGTGCTTTTATATATAAGTAATAGATAAAAAATACATATTTTCAACACTTATTGAGTCACGGACAGAATAATCCAAATTAATGGAGAAACATACCTATAAATGAAAACTGAGAATTAGGGGAAGAAGGGAAAAAAGAAAACAAAAAAATTATGATAATAATAATAATAATAATAATAATAATAATAATTTCTTCAATTAAAATTTCAAGCCTAATAAACGTCCTTCATCATCTCACAAAATCGTTCATAGAATCGAATAAAACTATATAAAAATAAAAATATCTCATCAACAAGAAATGCATATACATACAATTTTTTTAGTATGAAATACATTTATTTTATTAATTTGAAATAAAACTTTTCAGATTTCGAATCCGAGAGCTAAGATCTTTAACTCCTCCTCGTTGAAGTAATCAAACGTGTAATTTACCATACATAGATGCTCTCTACAATGAAAGCCCCTAAATAGTAAATACTTTTTTTTTTTTTTTTTTTTGAACTTGTACATACCATGTTCTAAATTCTTTGTTGTTATATCTTTAATTATTTATTATTTTTGAAAGTGTGTATCACTAGTGAGAGGGATGGATGGTGTGGGCGTGAGGTTCATTTATTTTAAGGCTGTCGGCACATATGAGAGGAACAACCTTCTAAGTTAGAACTTAGAATTGTAGGTTGCAAAATTGGTTCCTAGCTAATTCATGGTACACGGGAACTTAAAGATAATCACTTCCCATCAACCAAAAGAATTGATATATACAACAACTAAAATATTTCAATGGCTTTATATACATATATATATATATATCTGTCTACGTCCTTTCTCGTAATATATAAAAAAACATAATATTTGATTTCATATTTATGTAACATAATAATAACAATAAAAATATCTAATGCGAAAAAAAGTTAGTTATCTGTAGTAATTGTTTATTAAAACTTTTGAATACTGAATAAAAATCACGTCAACTCGGTGACAAAACTTTTCAATACTAAATAATTTAGTTATCTTTTCAAATTATTTTTATATGTTATGATGAAGTATATATGTGTAGTTTTTTTTCCCCCCTTAAAAAGGCTTTTTTTTTTTTTTTTTTTTTTTTTTTTTTTTTTTAATATGTCCATGTATCAGGGACAAAACCTTGTTCAAACAGACACAAAAAATATATTTATGTACGTGTTGTTGTTCAAACTAGCTTGCTGAATAAGTTAGCACCCACCGGCCTCTTCGGTGGATGTTTTTAGTTTTGTCTAATTTCCAACACCAAAATCTCTATTAATCTATATTTCCGCGTGCAATAATGCTGATTATTGTGTATATAATATAATTCAAAGTTGCTAATGGTAGTTGATTATTTTACATAACAAAATTTATTAATTAACGCCACACATAATGTTAATATTAATTTAAGATCAAATTCCTTCTTCATTAAGGACGTAGGGGAGAATTTTAACCTACTTATCGTTAGAAATTGTGAAACACATGACTTAAAGAATATTATTGTGACTTTAACTAGAACTAAATGCAAATATTCGCTTGAGGTCCTCCTTGATTAGTTAGACCTTAAACTAAAAAAAAAAAGTAAATTAATTAAGCTAACATACCACGCCAAACATACGATTAAGTAGATAATTATTTTATTTAATTAAAATCGAGGAGGGCCTTTTTTTGCATGACTAAAGACATTGGAATCCCTACAAAGAAAGGGAGACATTAAAGGAATCGAAATAGATGATTTTTGTTGTAAGAGTCTTTGGCATCTTTTTATTTTATTTTATTATTATTCCCATGTTTTTGCTTCTAGTACAAGGAAGTATTTTAAAATCGTTTGTTGGGGTTTCTTAGTCTAATAACTAAAGCTATAGAGACTACAAGCAACTAGTTTCTCGGACGCGTTGAAGGGATTTTAATTATTATTATTGTTATTATTTGCGTAATCAAAATATTTCTATTGCAAATTGAAATGCATGTAATTGTACAACTCCTATAATGATACCTAGTATCTATACCATGTGCCATATATAATAGCAATTAATGAAAAAGACAAAGAGGGAAAAAAGGAAAAGAAGACAAAGACATATAACTTATATTAATCCCAAGTTTAATCAATTTATGTAGATACAAATTCCACCAAAACATAGTGCAACATTAATGCAATAGAGTAAATTTCCTTTCATATATATAATATTTTTTTGAAAAGATTTCCTTTCCTCTATTCCTTTTCTTTCATTTTTATTTTATTTTTTTATATTTGGGGGCCAATTTTTCATCTTTCTATTCACCTTAGCATTTTTCCTCCTGATTTGTTAAGGACACTTTGCTAAAGTGAATTTTATTTTGGGTAAATTATTGTTTGGTGTCTAACCTTTTAACGAAATTGTGAGATGGTTTCTAACATTTTTTTGCGGTTAACATGTCCTAAACTCTTTTAAAGAATGTAATAATGATTTTTTTTTTAGTTAACAAATGTTAAAATTTAGCCTAAAATGTCATGTTAATCACACATAATTTACTATTTAAGGATAATTAAGAAATTTTTTTTTATGTTATTTAGATTACAATATGTGTCTTACATGTGATTTATTCTATGAAATTTTTAACATTTGTTAGTAAAAAGGATCAAATTGCATCATTTTTAAAAGTTTAGGGATCTTTTAGCTAAAAAGAATTAGTTAAGGATCATGTTGCAGCTTTGTGAAAAGGTTAAGGACTAAGCGAGTAATTTACCATTGTATTTTTCTAGAGCGTGAACCTCTAATGAATACTAATATAGGGCATAAAGTTGACAAGTAGTGAGATTAATTAGTTCTTGATACCGCATTCTGTTCTAATCACGTTTGTCACATTCTTATAGATTAAAACATTTAAAAAAAAAAAAAAGAATAAAAGATCTAACATACACAATTCGAACTTAAAAAGAATAGGTTTCGAATAAGAAGAAAGTTATATATCATTTTCAAGCCATATTAATCTCTAAAAACTTTACACAACCAGCTGGTGAAGACTCAAGATAATTATGCTTTCCAATAAGATAGTAGTGTAACCTAATATGCTACTAATTCTAGAGAGCCTCGATAATATGGTGAACCTTATATTATTTCTAATGTCCCGTGAACCACTTCTTTGACGTTGGTTCCTACTTTATTCCTTACACCACTCCACCGAATACAAATCCATATAATTACAAAGCACGTGACTTTTCAGCCAAAGTTTCTCAAAATTTATTAGTCCCCCCCCGAAATTTGTTCTTGACAATGATAAAACATTATCTAACTTTGTACCATACAATTAATGTTGCCATTTATATTACTTTGTCATGTACAATATGCCAATACTTAGCCGGATTTTTGGATAATGGATACAGCTAAAGTTTGGACATATATATGCCTAGCTTAGGCAACTTTTGAGGCTACATAGCCAAAGTAACGTTGTTTTCTGATTTTGTAATTATTACTTGTTTGGTCCCCATATTTCCCCCGTCTACTTTATACAAAATTCCGCGTATTTATTTTTGAACATTTTAAATTATATAATTTTGATAACTTACTATCTAAATTTTTAATTCTTATCATTTACCTCCATTAATGCTCCTTCCTAACTTATTAAACTGTTGTAATATGTCATATTTTGTTAATTGTTGAGTTAAATTGTTAAATGAAAAAGCAAGTCTAACCAAAAGTTGAAATCCCAATTCAAAACCTAATACAAATATCTCAATCCTCTTTAATATGACAAAAATTTAGAATAAAATCAGTACACAATGCATCACATTGCAACAATTTTGTAAGTTGGATGGGTGAATTGTCCATATTGAAAGTTTAGAGTGCAAGTTGTTAAAATCTAAAAAATTTAGGAGGAAAAAAAAAAAGAAAAGCCAAAATTCTGGAAATAGTGGTTGAAATGAATTATATATATCAACCGTTATTACAAAACGATACTAGTAGAATCAACTATCAAGTATTAGATTCAGTCATAGAAAGAGAGAATTTTTTTTTTTTTTCAACACAACAAAATATGATACACCCAAAAAAAACAAAAAAAAGCAGGGATCTAGTTGAAATTTCTGTAGTTAAACTGGAACACGTAAAAAAAATTTCTATTAAGGGGAGAGCTTTCTTAATATAGTAGGAGCACCATTAAATTTACGTATAACACAAACGAAAATATATAAAATCAAAATCTCATGCCCTAATGAGATAAATGTGACCACGTCATTGATTAAATTATGGGTAAAACGAGTTGAAGTACTATTTTACTAAAGTAATAGATTAGATATATAATTATTATTAAACTCTACCCGTAACTAAAAAAACAATGTGTTAGAATATGATGGATGTGAATATAATTTTCGTGGCACTAATATTTTATGGAATTCCCTTCCATATATATTAACTACATAAAGCATTATTATATTTGCAAACTACCATTGATTTGCACACTTCCTAGCCTCTTGTTCATTTAGTATTAATGGGATAATTTGACATTGAGAGCCTATTTTTGCTCAAAAGCTATTAAGTCATTTTCTCATTTGAAGTTAGAAAAAAAAAAGGGATTAAATTCATAAGAAAATCCAAAAGTGAGCTTTTGGAGCTTCCTTTTAAAAAGGATTAGGCTTTTTAGGGCCAGTTTGGTAGAGTTTTTGTTTTTGTTTCTAGCTAGTAAAAGAAGAGAAGCAAAAACTGTGGTTTCTCAGTAAGTTTTTGGAACAAAAAAACTTTTGAGGTCAGATGATCTATACAGTATTCTAACAAGTAATAAAAATGTTAAAATAAAGTTTATAATGTCTAATTTAAATTTTGTTACAAGTTTTAAAGTCTACTCAAAAGAGCTTTTGCCAGAAGCCACATTTTTTTGACTTTGGCATGAAGCACTTCTGGAGACCAGAAGCTCTTCTGATAGATCATCCAAATATTTTCAGAAACTACTTTTGGACTTAGGAAGTCAAAAGCAACTTCTAAAAAGCTCTGTCAAACATGCCCTTAATCTAGCTGAAACCGACTTCTAATCGTGAAACTAATTACCATTAATTGAATTTAATGAAGTCATCGCTTACCAAAAACAATGGATTATTGTGATAACAAGCTTGGTATTTTGTCCATGCAAAATCTAAACGTGAAGAAAGATATGAATGGAGGTTTGGAATGGGTCACTCTCTCTTTAATACGCAGTACAACAGCCAGTAAAGCATTAAGATTGAAACAAAGAAAGCTGGTTTGAACTTTGACCCACAGATATTTGTTTAGGTCTCCATTTAAGTGGTCCAAATTACATTATTCCAAAAGAGTTGGTTCAAAAATGGTGGATCTTGGATGAGCTCTCACCATTCAATTTTGTTGTGTGTACTTTTGCCACACCACGATAAAAGATAATAATATGAACCAATATGATTTTTTTTTGCAAGTGGGTCTTTTTATTAGTTATATGATGAGAGAGAGGGGTAACTTTATGTTAAAAAATGTGGATAGGGATAATCAGTCATATATAGTTATATGCTAAACGTGATTTATTTGACCTTCACACGTTGAACTATATGTTTGCATTGAATTATTTCTATTTGTGTCGGAAATGAAATATGTCACTTAAATTCCACCAACAACGTGTGAAATGGAGTTAAACTTGTTATAACCCTCCGCCATCATCATCAATCATCATCTTCTGGAGAGGGGTGACCAGCTATAGAATTATTTTCTTGTGATTTTTACATATGAACAAGAGGCCCATGCACCGTCGAATAATATCGGTATGATTTTTTGGCATATGGTTTTTTTTATTAGATACATGATAAGAGAGAGAGAGGGGGGTAACTTTATGTAAAAAAATATGGATAGGGATAATTAGTCGTAGTTATATATTAAACATGATTAAATAAACCTTTACACGTTAAATACTTTTGTCAGTAATCAAACGTGTCACTCAAGTCCCACCAAGGAGGCCCCTCATTAGAGGAAAGATAATAATAAGAACCAATATGGTTTTTTTTTTTTTTTTTTTTTTTTTTTTTTTTTCTTTTTTTTGCAAGTGGGTCTTTTTATTAGTTAAATGATGAGAGACAGGTAACTTTTTATATAAAAAGTGTGGATAAAGATGACCGGTCGTAGTTATATGTTAAAAATGATTAAATGAGACATCACATATTGAGTAATGTTTATATTGAGTTATATCCAATCGTGTCGGAAATGAAATGTGTCATTGAAATCCCACCGATGACTTATAAGAGGTAGATGACTTCTTATAACCAGGTAGAAATTGATAGATAGTATGAAAATACTCTTAAGCGCTTCTGTATAAAACTCGAATATAAGACCTCTCTTGTACAAAAACAAAACTTGGAGACTAAACTCAATACCATTAGGCTACCAAAAGAAAGAAAGTAAAAAAAAAAAACCTAAACTAGCTTATATTTATATGGGCACTATATGAATAAGTTTAACTTACTAAATTGTGTTTACCGAAAAATATGAAAAATTATTATTAGTTACAGTATTTATTTTCCCTCCTAATACCAGAATATTTGCATTTGGAAAAGAGGACATTGTTTATTTATTTGACATGCTAACAGAAAATAATTATCTAAGTTAATTAAATTCTTATTAGAGGACCACTGTTTTGAATTTGTTTTAACATCTTGATATACCTCAGTTTTAGGGGCACTTTTTTTATTTTTTATTTTTATAAAAATATTTAATCTTCCATAATCTTCTCCAATAGACGGGCCAAGCCTATTGATTGCTTCTGTTAGGCAGATTTATTGGGGGCCTTAAATTAATGTGCTCCATCATTAATTAGATATAGAATAAACTTTATTTAAATCTATTTATGGCCACCCAAGTTTAATCAAGATTAATTTAGAGTCCACTCGAAAACTATGTTCAATCCGTTGAAAAACTCTGAAAAAGGAACCAAAATGTAATAGACTAAAAAAATGGGCCAAAAGATCTATTGACTACTTCACTTGGTATCACCATGGCAAGCTGTTTTTGGTAAGCAGATTAGCAAAATTTGCACGTAATTGCATGCGCAATTATTCAATTTCGTTTCCCAAGCTTATAATCCACCCAAAAAGAAATAAATAAATAAAAGTAGCCCACATCTGCTAAAATTGGTGGGAAAACGTTTTATTGGCTAATAGAGATTGATGAAAGTCATTGATCTATAAATATACAAAACAGATATACTAAACATCCTTTCAACCCAAAAAAAAAAAAAAAAAAAAAAAAATTCCACACAACACACACACACACACACATATATCATTCCCAACACCTAAAGAATAAGGATTTAATTTTATAAATGACTTCTAAATTAGACATCTTGTCTTATATTTATTCATAATTTTTGATTTCACATTAAATTCAACTAAATTTTTCAGTTGTTACGTCAACGGTTTATATGTCAATATACTATAAAAAAATTAGACATAAATTAAACATGTTCTGATCAAATGAGCTTTATTTATAGATAAAGTCGTAATTAAGTATTTTTAGAAGGAAATTGTATCTCAAGCAGAAATATTTATAAAAAAAAACTTTAGTTTAATCAAAGATATATAATGCAAATTATATTCTAATAAAAAATATATAACATCATGGAGCTATTTTGAAGGCACAATTTACCTATTAAAAATATTTAATTATGACTTTACTTATAAATAAAGCTTATGTGATCTAAATGTGTTTAATTTCCGTAGGGTTTTTAATGGAATACAGATATTCTGGCATTTTTGTAACAGTAAAAAAGTTAAAGGTGGTGGACGTGTAAAGTTAAATATTAAGAATCAACATGAGACTAGAAGTATAGTTTAAAGATAATTTGTGAAAATAACCTTATTATTATTATTATTTGTTATTATTATTATTATTTATTTTTCAGTTTTGCAAATTACAGCTCACTGACTCGGTAAAATGGTAGTTGCTCAATTTTTACTTCTCCAGACATAGTTCTATTAAGATGTCTTACCAAATATAATGTTGGAAAATTACATTTCCAATTGTTTATTGTTATTATTATTACTACTATTGCTCCGAATTACACGTCAAATCAGTGCAGCAAAGAACATTAGAAGAATTTATATTAAAATACACAAAAAAACAAGAATATAATAGCCAATAAATAGAGCACCTTTATGTTATACAATCGCAACAACACACATACATACAAATACAGCAGTCAAACATTACCCACACCAAATAAATAACTAAAGTATTCTAGCCAAAAAAAAAAAAAAAAAAGTAAGTAAATCTTTGGCAAAAAAAAAAAAGAAAAAAAAGGTATATAAATTTAGATTATTTTGATTATATCTTTAAATTTTTAAAACTTTTATTTTGCTTCAAGATGTCTAATAAAACAGATGAAAAATGGCGTTAAGTGCTATCTAGTTTATATTATCTTTTTTTTTTCCCTAATAAAAAACATGAGAATAATTTTTATATTTTTCTCTATGTTTTTAATAAATATTTTAATTAAAAATATTTAAGTGAGATTGATCTAAAACTATTTTTTTTTAACTTTTTCTTAAAAAATAAATCAATTTTACTAAGTTTCTCTTTTTCATTAAAAAAAAAAACTTATATTTTAAAAGTCTAAAACTTTGTTATTTCAAATTAAAATAAAATTATTTATTTTAAATTAAGAGTAACAAAACAACATTTATATTATTATTTTTTGAGATATTTTAGATTTTGATATTTGTTAACTATCATAATTCATTTTCAGTAAAATACATATTTTTAAAATTCAACTCATTTATCATCAAAATATTTTCAAAATTTTAATTTCAGTTGGTGTCACAAACGCGTCTAAAAATTATAACATTGAAATGATAGAGTGATAATGACTTTGAAATTTAGAAACACGAGTGAGATTGTTTCAATAAAAAAAAAATAAACGAATGCATAGTGAGAGAATGAAAAAAAACATTACTGATAATAACTAATAAGTCATGTTTCACAACAAATCAAGAAAAATCGAATTCCATGCTTCTCTTTCACTGTATGTTTAACTACTTGTCTAATATTATTGTGTTGGAAGGGCGTCTAAAAAACAAACTTATCACCTACCACTGATAACTCCATCTCTTCTTTTCTTTTCTTTTTCTTTCTTTTGTTTCTTATTTTTTCAGAATAATATCAGAATTTCTATGTACCTGTACCGTCCTCAAGAGCCGCAGGACCTTTTTAGTCATTTTTTTTGGATTTGGGTCTGGGTTTTTGATAGGTATCAGGGCTGTTTCTGTTGCCAGAAAGCTCCTTCCCAGCTTAGATTCAGACACCCATTTGCCCCACACACACAACCCAGAAAGGGAATCCATATCCTCCCCAAGTTGTGATAAAAACTTGCCTTATTTAATTCCATTTTCTCTGAACCGAAATGGGTTTTTCTCAGCTCATTGTTTGAGCTTCTGTGTTGGTCAGAGATCTGGGATTTTCTTTTTTTGGGAATGTTGAAGCTGTTTCAGAGATCTGGGCTATGAAAGCTTTGCCTTTGTGAATCTCCACCACAGAGAGGTAAGTTGAACACTAATAGTTCCTTAAATCATTCACATTTCTATGTTCTTTTCTTGATAGTTCTTTTTTTTTCGCTCTCTCTCTCTCTTTCTGACTTTTACCCATGTCAAGTTCGTGTTTTTCTCTGTTGAAAATGGTTTCTTTGGAACAAAACAATGTTAGATCTTCTGTTTGTTTTATGTTATTTTGATTTTCATGCATAAAAGAGGTAGCTTGTAACCGAGTCAACTTTAATGATTAGGAAAGATATCAGATTTCCATAGTGAGAATCTTGATTTAAGATTTTGGTTTTATTAAAATTTTCATTCATGTATTGCTTACATTTGTATAGGCATCCAGATATCTGAAAATATGGCTTCCGATCTCAATGCCGAGTTATCCAAGAAAACCGCCATTTTTGACCTTAAGGTCTGGGAAGTAATTGGTATTGCTGTTGCACTGTTTATTGTAATTATCCTTTCCGTGCTGTCGCTTTGTCTCACTTCCCGGAAGAAATCAAGAAGAGCTAGGGACAGCGTTCCTCTTAGCCAAATTCCAACCGTCTCTAAGGAAATTAAGGAAGTTCGAGTGGAGCAAGTAGCCGCAAGTGAATTCGTTCCGCGTGATGGAATTCTTCTCACCATTCATGACAAATCTAGTGACAAAGAGTCGGACAAGGTTCTACTCCATCTTGGAATGGGGAAGGCGAAGAACGGAGAGAATAGCAGTCAGTCAGGTTCGTTCAATCGCTTGGATGGCGCTGGTTCACAATCAGGAGAAGAAGGGAGTTCTGGGACCATGACTGTGTACAAGCCATCTTCTTCGTACCCAATAACTGCACCGTCTCCGTTGAGTGGCCTGCCCGAATTCTCGCACTTGGGTTGGGGGCATTGGTTCACATTAAGAGATCTTGAGCTCGCAACTAACCGATTTTCAAAAGAAAATGTTCTTGGTGAGGGTGGATATGGAGTTGTTTACCAGGGGCATCTGATCAACGGAACTCCGGTGGCGGTTAAGAAGATCCTCAACAACGTGTAAGTTTTAAAGATCCTCACATTAAGATTCTGAATTTCTGATCTTGACATGATATGCTCGTTTTTGTCGTCAAGTGCTTGCCTGAGCTTGAACTCTCATGCTCCTACAGGGGCCAAGCAGAGAAAGAATTTAGAGTGGAAGTTGAAGCAATTGGCCATGTGCGCCATAAGAATTTGGTTCGTCTTTTGGGATACTGTATTGAAGGCACTCACAGGTACCGCTTTTATTACTTTTTTTTTTTTTTTTTGACAATTTTTTTAAAAGCATAGACTATGTTTAATTTTTCATATCTTCACTCTTAATTCCTTTTCTACGAAGATGATGAAATACTTGTCACTTTGTTAATGAAAATAATCTTGTCGAGTCTTATATTTGAGAGAGTTCTTAATCATCTATTTTCCGTATTTGATACCGTAGTTTAATAATGAATAATATCTCAAACTTTCAGGATGTTGGTTTACGAGTACGTTAACAATGGAAATTTAGAGCAGTGGCTCCATGGAGCTATGCGTCAGCATGGATATCTTACTTGGGAAGCCCGCATGAAGATCCTTCTTGGCACAGCAAAGGCGTAAGTCATCTATATCCTTTTCAAGCTGCCATAGAATTTTTTTTTTTTTTTTAAGCTATTTTCTTTTCTTTTAAAATTTATCGTGTTTTTAGTTCTTATTTTTATAAAACTATTTGCTTCAGTCTTGCCTATTTACACGAGGCTATTGAGCCAAAGGTGGTGCATCGAGACATCAAATCAAGCAATATCTTAATCGATGACGACTTTAATGCAAAGGTATCTGATTTTGGCCTGGCCAAGCTGCTCGGTGCTGGGAAAAGTCATGTGACAACACGCGTAATGGGGACCTTTGGGTTAGTATTTTTCTTTTTACTCTAGAGCACGATATGTTTTTTTCTCTCCTTAAATTGGTCCCTTTTAGTTCTGCACATTAAATCTAGTACTAGTGGATTAACTTTTTATCATATCCATCCCTTGTTCCGTTTCTCTCCCAAATTTTTGCAGCTACGTAGCTCCCGAATACGCAAATACTGGCCTTTTGAATGAAAAAAGTGACGTCTATAGCTTTGGAGTTGTGGTTTTGGAAGCAATCACTGGCAGAGATCCTGTTGACTACGGCCGCCCTGCCCCCGAGGTATGCTCATATTTTGTTTTCTGATAGTGAAAACGTTTGTCAAAACTGTTGAAATGCCTTACTCATCTTGCAGTCTCACAATTTAAGAAATAGATGGTGGAGTAGTGTGTAGTCTTATAAGTAGAAATTTATGATCGGAATTTACTATTTTACATGGAGCACAAACTAGAGTAGGTTACTGCAATTCTTCCGTTAAATTGATCTCCTCTAGCAGCTGTCTTGTATTTTCATTCATTTGATAATATTTTGTCTGGTTGTGGATTTGTAAATGTAAAAACCTGAGTTGATCATTTTGACCAATTGGCATATGAGTAAGCAGTCCAAATGCAAATAGTATTACTTTTAATTGAAATAACTAAACAGTAATTTTACATCGTTTGAGGACTTACACTGCACAGACTTCCGTTGGTCCGACTGCCTTGATCATCACTTCTTTAGTTAATACCTACTCTCGACGTTTATGTGGCACCGATGAATTCCTACATGTTTCTTTCTTTGACTCAGCCTCTAATTAGTGATTGTTATTGTCATCGGAATTAATCACATTAGTGTTGTGTGTTTTAATTATGTTAGGAGAATCCCAAAGTTAGGAAAGGCAATAGATGAAATCAACCAGGTTGTTACCTGTCTTTGGAGATTTATTTGACATGAAATGAAATGATACTTGCAGGTAAATCTGGTAGATTGGCTGAAAATGATGGTAGGGAGCAGGCGCTCGGATGAAGTGGTAGACCCGAACATTGAGGTGAGGCCATCAACAAGAGCTCTAAAACGAGCCCTTTTGACTGCGTTGAGGTGCGTTGATCCGGATTCCGAAAAAAGACCCAAGATGGGCCAAGTCGTTCGTATGCTTGAGTCGGAGGAGTATCCTATATCGAGAGAGGTTAGTTTCTTGTCTATCTTTGTGGCACAATTTCGGTTCGACTCCACTTGATCTTACGTTGAACTTCTTCACATTGTCTCATATCTGAAGCTGATTTGTTTTTGTTTTACATTTGTTTGTGCACTTTTTTAATCCTTATTATCTCGTTAAACTGAGTTTTGGATTCCTAACCTTAATTTCAACTTCGTTTTTTGATAAAAATCTGTTAATTGCTTTTCAGGATCGAAGGCACCGAAGAGCTCAAGCAGGCAGCATGGAGATTGATTCCCAGAAGGAATTTTCAGATACCGATCGGAGTGAGAATCCGGGTTCAAGATCAAATAGCAAAGGCTACCAACGGTCATAACCAACACGAATTCAGTCCGAGTTTCTGAGCCAAATATTACCATAATTCTTAAAATTCTTTTCCAACTCTTTTGATTTCTTGAGCTCGTCTATCTGAGCTAATGTCGTCGCGAGTGGCACTTAGGGGTCGGTCGGAGATCGGGAGGGGGAAGGCAGTTGGAGGTTGTTGAGATGATCCTTTGTCCGGTTTTTTTTTTTTTTTTTTTGTTTTTTGTTTTTTTGTGGGAAATCTTGCTTCTTACTTGTAGATGGAGAGATTATTTGTTTGTGTATCAAAAATGGTGGTTTGTTAAGATCCCATAACATTGGAGGTTTGTACAGAATTGGTAGTAGCTCTTCCAAATTGTTTGATGAATTTGCTCTCCAATTTTTTATTATATATTTTTTGGTCTCCCGAACAAGAAAAACATTTTAAAATAGTAAAACAAAAAAAAAAAAAAAAACAACAATTATATCAACAACACAGCTGCCATAAAAGCTAAAAAAAAACCATCAAACATTCGAGACCACGTTGTGGGTCCCCAACTTTTGTTGGGATCCAAACCATTTTGAATAGGCACAACTTGGACAGCTATGCAAATAAGATCAGCCTTGGATTTGATTTGATGATTTTCCTCCCTTAGTTGAGGCAAAACGACAACAACATGGCCACAAAGATATTGTGTCCATAAATAATGCTTCTAAGCATTGTTACAAGGATGGTTTTTTCTATATAATTTTAAAAAAACCTTTTTCCCCGATCTGGGTTCTTTGATATAATATTTATATGTATTTATATTGCCCTTGCTGCCATTTTTTTTAAAAAAATTTGAGGTAGATGATTTAAACTCTACATCTTTAAGTAGTGTAAAGCGGTTGCTTTACTAAATTCCTCACATATAATTAATAGCCAAAATTAGAAGAAAGAAGTTTTTTTTTTCTTCTGAAAGGGTACAAAAACAATACCCTAGTGGTATTGTAATGTTTTGCATTATTAATTTGTACTAGAAAAAAAAAATAGGAATTTAAGGAAACTAGATGAAAATTCGATAATCTAAAACCGTGTAAGATATTTAAATCATATAAAGTTGGACAGGCATGATAAAAAAACAGAACCAGCCATGTGTAAATGAACAAACGTAGACAGTCTCACTAACGAGTATAGCAAGGACTTGGTAGAGTACTTTGTCACTTGTATAATTGCAAGTCTCAGTTGTCCTTTTCTTCTCTACGAACATGAATATGATAGAGCAGACGCAGAAAGGGCAAAAATGTTGACCTTCTTTTAGGTGTATATTAATTATTGCGTACCCAAGACGATATATATACATATATGTGTGTGTGTGTATATATATATATATGCTTCCAATAATGTGCCACTTCTCTCAGAAAAGAAATCATGAGCAGCATGTTTGTATGTGGAGTACAATGTTATGTAAATGGGTCCGGTCTAAACTCATTATTATTTACAAATTCTGATTATGAGACTATGTTATATATATTAGAGTAGAATTCGTCTAAAAAATTAGCTCAACTAGAAAAGGTTACCAATCATGATCAACGTGTTTGTATTTGGAGTACAATATGTTAAATAGA
Organism: Ficus carica; assembly: GCA_009761775.1. NCBI lineage: Eukaryota > Viridiplantae > Streptophyta > Magnoliopsida > Rosales > Moraceae > Ficus > Ficus carica. Next base: position 11,907,494 of record CM019741.1, on the reverse strand, counting down.
CTTAAATGGAATTCATCTCCAATAGTCCTCCTTTTCGTTTAGAGTATCATGTTAATTGGTTTAGTCGAAACCTCTCATTATATCTCTGATATCATGTTAAATAGATTAGGATAAAACTTATTTCAAAAATTAACTTAAAAAAAGAAAGTGACCAATCAACAATAACAATCTAATAAATTAACGATGTGAAAAAAATTCACAATCTACGGTAGTAGTTGGATTCATGCCCTTGTTTCCTCCTCTACATGTAGAAATGATCATGTTTCCTCCTCTCTACACGTAAGTCAGCTGGATTTTTTTTTTTTTTTGACCATTATCTACTCATGACATATAGAAATAAGATTAGGTACATTGTGAAAGGGTGGAGCTGTGTAGGGCCGAGTGCAAGTTGGATAGTTTCTTTTTCTTTTCTTTTTTGGAATTAACTTTTAAGAAAAATTGTGACTTTCTTGTTTTATCCCCACTAAGAGTTGATATTTTCATATTTATCCCGAATAAATAAATATATAGCCCCTTTCACACGGTAGTATGAGTAGTTTGTACATATTTAGAGGAAGTCCAAAAGAATGAAAAAATGGAATGCAAAAATTATTACCTACAATATAAAAATCGGAGTTTTGACACTTTGATGATATCAAAGACGGAATTATAACGCAACGCTTTCAAAATATGAAAACTTTTATCAATTATTGTAATGTGTTTTATGATTTGCTTATAGTAGTTCATGGAAAATACTACATTATAAGTTTTTTGTGTTATTTAGATTTTCAAAATAAAAAAGTATACGTCCCATCAAAGTAGAAGCGTGACTGTATCACTGAATACGCCATTAAATGCGCGCTAATTTATTAAAACAAAGGCTTTTCTATTTTCTAGTTAAAATAATGCATTGGGATCTCTTAAAATATTTTCACCTGAATCCCTTTCATATTCAGGTATCAAAGTCAAGAGTACTCTATTCAATGACACCATCAATATGAGCGGCTCAAATAGTTTCTTTTTGTCATCCAATAACTAAGATTGGACTGCAAAGTATATCTTTGAAAAATGAGATGTAATTTAAAAATAAAAAAAAAAGAAGACTATTTATACATTAGATTTGGTAGTGTCTTTTTTCTGAATGAGTTCATCAGATTCTTAAAAGAATGATTGAAGTTACTTATTAGAATAATGCAATAACAAACCAATCAAATGAAGAATAACAGAAGATCCTAGGTAGTATTTGCTAAGGTTCGATTTATTTTGATTGTAGGTTTAGTTTAGCAGTAATTCTTCACCCACTTTTGATGTTGAGGAATTGAGTTTGACTACCACCACCCGGATTTTTTTTTTTTTTTGGAAAAAACACTAAAGTTAATTTATACAAAACAGAAAAAGGCCGTTGAGTGAGGAGTAAGGTTGCTCTTAGCCGTTTGGACACCCCTTCCTTTGGTCTTATGGTCAGTTTCAAATTTCAATCCCAATAAAATGGTACTGGATATTTTTAAGATCATGTCTTTATATTATAAACAGTATCATACAACAAGCAATGCAGGGAAGTTATGTTAAAATTACAGAAAACCGAGTACTACAGTATCGAAATCTTTTCCAATATCGAATAATTATAGTTGTCCTTATGCTTTGTATGGTTCTCAGGTAGTAAATCTAAGGGTTTTCATCTCAGTTTTTGTTTTTGTTTTTTTTGTTTTATATAAAAAATCAACAAAAATTATAATTAGTTTTTAAAAAGTCAACTGATTTCAATCTAAAAATTTCATCTCAAATCCATGTTCTAAACGGAAGTTTAGACTCTGAGGGTTGTTTTTTTTTTAATATTGAATCCTTTGACTCTGAGTTGATTGGAGAAATGGTTGCTTGCTCTGGAATGTTGTGATTTTCACTCCACCATCAACATATATGGTAATTTGGCCATCTTCAACTATACTGTTCTGTGATATCAGTTCCTGCCCGTTGGCCACAGTTTAAAGTTTCAACCATGCTTAGACATAACTTAGGTCCTCGACAATAACCAATCATATACACAGCCTGTCTGGTAAAGCTTTCTAGAAGTTGTTTCTAATTTAATGAGTCCAAAAGCTGCTTTTAGAAAAATGTTTGGATGATCTGTTAAACAAGTTTTTCATCTCCAGAAGAGCTTTAACTCAAAGCTAAAAAATGTGATTTCTGAAAAACACTTTTCTCCGTAAGACTTTGAAACTTGTACTCTTTTTTATTGATAAGTAGAAAATTTTAAGATCGCTTGCTTATTAAGCTCTTTTAAAAATATGTTTCCAAACACCTACTGAAAGTTACAATTTGTGCTCGAGAGTAAAAACTCTGCTGAACAGACATGATAAGAAAATGATGAATGTTACCCAATTACCAAGAGCAACACATATGTAGTCCAAAAATGAACAAGAAGAATCTCTCGTTGTAGCATAAGCAACCTCCTTGAATAAATGCCTCACAACATGATTGGAAGAGACATTAATTTTCGACACCTCCCAAAACTCATTTCCTCTCAAAAGGAAAGAGACATTTAGGACATTGTTTCTTGACTCGCCGAGGAATAGAGTTGGTAATCAGGGGTAAAGAAAGAAGGAGTATGAGGAGATCTTCAATTTGGCATCACAACGGTTCCCAGAGTCCACAAGGCGGTGGTAGCTGATTGGAGTTCCAGTCATGACGAGGATGCTGCTGTGGCTGCTGATGCTTCGTTATATGCTCTAGAGGCAGCCTTGTCTTTCTTTCGCAATAAGGATTGTAATGTGAGTGCTGCAATTAGAGTTGATGAGAATGGGAAAAGGGTTGTGGATGTTACCAAGTTTAGAGCTCGAGAGCGGCGTGTTTTCATAGAGAAGCTCATCAAGTGTTTTCAATGCATTGCATGTGTTATATATTATCGGAAAATTAATATCATCATTGGCCGACCCCTATCAGCTTAAGCTTTTGGGCGTCCGATCATAAGTTTATAACTGCTTCCTTCTCGGTAAAACATCGTTTTTTACTGCTTTGCAGATACTGGGAATCGATATCTGTTTGGACACACTTGTAGGGGATGCAATGACAAGAGGTATTTCCGGAGGTCAGAAGAAGAGATTGACAACAGGTTTATATGTTAAGAAATGCCTGTGTAATATATATATATATATATATGTGTGTGTGTGTAAAAAATGACATTACACCATTGACAATGAGCTCAATTATGATGTGCAGGGGGGATGATGGTACGTCCGACGAGAGCGCTGTTCATGGATGAAATAACGAACGGGCTGGACAGTTGCACTGCATATGAGATTGTTTCTTGTCCTCAGCAGATGGTTCATGTAACAGATGCCACCGCACTGGTGTCACTGCTGCAGCCTGCAACAGAAGCCTTTGATCTCTTCGATGATCTCATTTTAATGTCGGAAGGAAAGACCGTGTATCATGGTCCTTGTGATCAAGTTCTGGACTTCTTTGAGGATTGTGGGTTCAGATGTCCTCAAAGGAAAGGCATTGCTGACTTCCTCCTCGAAGTAAGTTACCTCTATGAAATTATCGAAACACGGAAATACCATACAACAAATTCAAAAACCACATGATACCATAATGATAACTTCCCTTTTTTTTTTTTTTAATGCTTCAATTTTTATGAATTTGCAGGTTACATCTAGGAAAGAGCAGGCACATTGCTGGTACATAACCGAAGTACCTTATAGTTATGTGTCGGTAGATATGTTGTGCAAAACATTCAAGGAATCTCCATTGGGGAAAAGGCTAGAAGAGGAGCTTTCAGAACCATACGACAAATCGCAAAACCATAAGAATGCTCTTTCATTTAGCATGTACTCTCTTTCTAAATGGCAACTCTTTAGTGCTTGCATGACTCGGGAACTTCTTCTATTCCGGAGGCAATTTTCTGTCAATGTCATCAGAACTACTCAGGTCACTGCTTTCCCCCCCATTCCAGATAACCTACGGGGGCGGTGTAGCCTCCGCGTGATATATGGATTCCACTCTAAGTGGATTGCCCATGTACCGTGACTACTGTGACTCTATGTTTCATTATTCTAATTCTTCTTGTGCTAATCAAATTTTTTTTTTTCTTGCAGCTTGTGATCATGGCACTCATCACAGTGACCACATTTTGGGGGCCTCGGATGGATATTAGTGTTAGTCATTCAAATTCTTACATGGGTTCTCTGTCTTTTATTCTTCTCCTTTTTCTTGTCGACGGGTTTCCAGAGATGGCAGCAACTATTTCAAGGCTCCAAGTTTTCTACAAACAGAAAGAGTTGTGTTTCTACCCAGCCTGGGCTTATGCAATCCCGGCCACCGTTTTGAAAGTCCCGTTCTCTTTTGTACAAGCTCTGGTCTGGACATGCCTTACTTATTATCCTATCGGATACACACCTGAACTTCAGTGGTGATTCACATGTAGACAAATGACTCATCAGATTTTCATCGAGTTCCATTTAACTATCATATCTAATATAATTCTTATGTTTCTGACGATTTAAAACTGTTTCTTGATCCCGGTATGTTTCTAACAATACCCTATCATAGAACTCTTAAAAAAAAGGAAACAAAAAAAAGTTAGAACATACTTCGTTGAAAAAATAATTTAGTGTGAATCCTTTGGTTTTTTGAGCAACGACACACCATGAAAAGTTAAATAATTATCATGAACGTACAGGTGTTAGAATTCTATATATTCTACAAAACTAAAATGATTTTTTCATCCATGTTTTTTTTAACCCCTAACAAGGTACAGCATGAAACTTTTCTTCCATGAAATAAACAGTTTTCTCCGGTTTTTATATTTCCAGGTTCTTGTACCAAGTGATTCTATTATTTGCAGTGCACTTATCATCGGCATCCATGTCGTGCTTCCTGGCTTTGGTGTTCCAGACCATGGTTGTTTACTATGTCGTTGTTGCTGCTGCAATGTTGCTAGCCTTGTTGTTTGGTGGCTTAATCATTGCAAAACTTAAGCCTACTTTTCACTGACACTTAAATTTTGGGATAAATCGAATCGACTAAAATTAGATCAACTTGGTTGTTTGTGTATCTGCGGTTGCAGCCTCTATGCCACTTTGCTTGGAGTGGGGATTTTGTTAACCCACTTTCATACGGAGAAATTGGCATTTCTTTGAATGAATTTCTTGCTCCTAGGTGGCAAAAGGCGAGTCTCTAAAAGCTAAGTTTTTAATATTACTCCGTTCCTTAATCAAAAGAAAGATTATTCTCACATGCATCTTTGAACTTTAGGATCATTTCCATTTTTGCCCTCAAATTTAAAAACTTTCACTTTGCTCCCTGAACTTTGAATTAATCCTATTTCAAATAAACGGAAAAAGTGGTTTCCAAATTTTGAATCAGCCTCACTTTACTCCTTGTGATAAAATTTCCGTTACGAAATAGATGAGAAAGGACCACGTGATCATACTTGATCCCTTCATTTTCCATACATTTGTAACAAAAATTATTCTAGAGAGGTTAAGCGGAACAAATTCAAAATTCAAGGGGCAAAAAAAAGTTTTAAAAGTTTGAGTACAATGTGAGAATGACCCTAATATCCAGAGGTACGGATTAAAATCATGAGATTGGTCCTAAAAGGAAAAAGAAAAAAAAAAGTTTACTAATGGAAACCAAGACATGGATGTTAAATGAGTGAAAGTGTGAAAACTCGGGGCTATCTAGTTGGAGTCGGATGATAAGAAGGTTTTCAGAAATAAATTTTCACTAAACATTATCATTTTTGGTGATGCAACAAAGTTTGGTCAATTACATTTTGTTACTTGTTTGGTGTGTTCTGCCCACAAATAGAGCTATAGGGGAAGAAATACTTGACAGCCGTGGACTAAACTTTGATAACAAATATATTTACTTGATATCACTCGGAGCTTTGTTCGGGTTCACAATTGTTTTCAACCTTGGGTTCATTCTGGCCTTAACTTTCTTAAAGGGCAAGTATTTATTTTCTTGTTCTATTTTGTTTCACCTAAGGATCAGATGCAGCCTTCAGCTCCGTGATCAGCTCATATGACTATATCGCGTGAAAATCTGTCACAAAAACAAGCAAGTGAAGATGAAGATCCCAAAGGGAACATGGAACTTGATAAAGGTTTTACTTCTACCTACTTTTCTTGCTTTCGAATTCTTGTATCATATTCACCGCGCTTTTTTTTTTTCCCCCTCTTTTTTAACAGGGAGGTTGGGTTTACCTTTTACACCCATAACCGTGGCATTTCAAGATTTGCAATACTATGTGGACACCCCTCTGGTAATGAAATCTAATTCCGCAAGAAATGATACAGATAGGTTCTGTTCATTCTGATATCTTTGTATCACTCTCTGTTGGTTTCTTTAGTAGACGAAATAAGGCGGAAAGAAACTACTAGTTTGCGATGTAAGTGGGGTGTTTAGGTCGGGTGTTCTCACTGCACTAATGGGTGTTAGTGGAGCTGGGAAAACCGCTCTTCTTGATGTTCTCTCAGGAAGAAAAACCAGTGGATGTACCGAAGGGGAAATAAAGATAGGTAGGTACCGTAAGTCTCAAGAAACGTATGCAAGGGTCTCAAGTTACTGCGAGCAAAACGACATACATTCTCCACTCATCACTGTTAAAGAGTCTATGGCTTTCTCAGCTTGGCTGCGTCTCCCGCCACAGATTGACTCGAAAACTAAATCAGTATGGCTCAAAACCACATATATACATATATACACACAACTTAATCAGGTACCCTTTAAACCATCTCCAATGCAAATGCTATATTTGGCACAAAAAAAGTACTTTAATATGTTGTTTTTATTGTGTGCTCAAACTAATAATACTCTTTGAAATGGTAAATCTAATTTTTTTTTTCTCTACATTTTTACGCTTTCTAACTAGTAAAAGGAAAATATTTCACATTCTAAATTTTGGCATGTGCTATATTTGGTGGTAAATACGGAACCAAAAAATAGCATTTTCCAAATTCGAGATGGAGTACAGCAATGCGTTGGAGATGCTCTTAGTATAGCTTTCCAGTTGAAACTGCCGTTTTCACTTTCTGCGTAGGAATTTGTAGCTGAAGTCCTTGAGACTGTTGAGCTTGGTTTAGTGAAAGATGCCTTGGTTGGCATACCTGGTGTTGGTGGACTGTCAACCGAGCAACGCAGGCGACTCACCATTGCCGTTGAGCTTGTCGCCAACCCCTCCATCATCTTCATGGACGAACCGACAACTGGTTTGGACGCAAGGGTAGCTGAAATTGTCATGAGAATAGTCAGGAATGTAGTTGACGCAGGGAGAACAGTCGTTTGCACCATACACCAACCGAGTATCGACATATTTGAAGCTTTCGATGAGGTAAACGCAAGCAAAATAGTGATTTTTTCAATCATATAATTCTTCAGATTTGATGTCAAAACATTATCATCAATTTTTATTTACAGTTGATGCTTCTGAAACCGGGTGGGCAAGTCATCTACTTTGGGCCTTTGGGACAAGACTCAAGCAACATTGTGGAGTATTTTGAGGTCAGTCTGTTGTAAAATTTTTGCAAAATGTTATACATGTTTAACTAACATTTTGGGAAACGGTGGCGAAGCCACGTGCCCCCACTCAGATTTTAAAAATTTAGATTTTATCCTTAATTTTTGTAAATTTTCAAAATTAAATTCGTACCATTACTCAATAGTTAGAATATATTAATATGTCCTCGTTCAATAAAAACTTGTCTACAATTTTTTTTTTGTAATATCCGTACTAAAAAATTTCTGACTCCGTCGTACCTGTCAGTGTATTCCTAGAATGCCAAGGATAAGAGACGGATGTAATCCTTCAACATGGATGTTAGAAGTCACTTCTCTATCAGTTGAAGCTCAACTCGGAATAGATTTTGCTCAAATATACAAGGAATCTTCTTTATATAGGTGATTGTTTTTCCTTCCCTTCTCAAATTAGAGCAATATTTGTGCCATACATAGTTTGGTAACATAGGAGATATTATTCCCCGGGAAAATCTTTAGAAACAAGTGGCGCTTCTGGTTCTGTCGGTGCTTGAAATATGACCGTCTTTTGTCATTTCATTTTATAGAAGCAATATGGAGCTTGTTAGGCAGTCGAGTAGTCCACCACCGGGTTCGACAGATTTACAATTTCCAACCAAGTTCTCGCAGAAATTTTGGGTTCAATTCAGAAATTGTTTATGGAAACAGCACTTGACTTATTGAAGATGTCCGTCATACAACCTGACTCGTATCATGAACACACTTGTAACATCTTTGATTTTTGGGCTGCTATTTTGGAACCAAGGAAAGAATATGTAAGTTCACCATTTTTTTTAAAGCTAAGATTTATAATAAATTATAAAAAAAAAAAAAAAAAAAGAGGTGTTCTCATGCATTCTCACAATGGAAATGGAAAAATCTTTCTCTATATAACTTCATTTCTATTCGACAAATGTCCCATTCGTTATGCCTTCTGAGATTTTTTTTAATTTTCATTTAGGGCGAAGCCACACATGTCCACACGCAACTTTTGGAATTTCAAATTTTATACCAAAACTTTTTAAAATATTTCAATTGCCCCCACTGAATGGTTGAAAGTATAAATCTAGTCTAACGAAAATCATCTCTTATTTTTTCTATATGAAGCGGTTCTACTGAAAAAAAAAAAAAATTTATGACTTCGTCACTGTTTACATCCATTGTTTTTTTTTTTTTTTTCATTGGGTTTGTTAGAAAAGACCAGCAAAACTTGTTAAACATACTGGGGTTGTATGAAGCAGTGATGTTCTTGGGGATAAGTAACTCCTCACCAGCATTGCCACAAATTGACAGAGAGAGAACTGTTATGTATCGAGAAAGATTTTCACATTTCTACTCTTCTTCGGCTTATTCACATGCTCAGGTACAATCTTCTTCTAGCCAAGCCTTTGAAATTAAGTAGTTAATTTTATTGTCGTAGACCAAACCTGCAAAAAAATTAACTTCATGGACTAATCAGCAAAAAAAATATTATGACCACTTTATCACTTCATAAAATCTCAAGAAGGAACTTACAGAGAAGAAAAAGAAAATCCTTTCTAGTAAGTATCTATTTGGTGTAGCAAATAACCAATGATCAAAACTTTGGTTTTTGAGTTCATATGTCCACTTTTTTCTTTTTTTTCTTTTGTTTTTTTTAATTTGAATTTGTAGGTAAGGGAATTCAAGGTTAGAGTCCGTTATTAAATTATTGTCAGACTACATGTGTCGACACTTTTAATAGTACTTTTTAGTTTGCGGAGAAGTATATAATAGAATCCTTTTTTGTAATTGTAGGTAATAATCGAGATTCCATATCTATTTATCCAAGTAATTATATATGTGGTGATAACATATCCGATAATTGGGTATTATGCTTCAACATTCAAGATGTTGTGGTACTTGTATGCCGTTTTCACATCACTATTGTACTTCAATTACATAGCAATGCTTGTGGTTTCATGTACACCAAATCTCATGGTTGCTGGGATTTTATGCTCCTTCATCTACTCCATCTTTAATCTCTTCTCCGGATTCATGATTCCTCCACCGGTATAAGTACTTATATTTCGATATTTCTTGTATATACCATATCCGTATCTTTAACCCGATCGATGAACAATTATCTCTCTTTTCACTATTTTTTTTTTTTAAAATCTTTTTTGCAACTGTTAGGATTTTGGCTCCCGCTTATCACAAATAAATGAAAAACGCTATCAAGTTTTGAACTTAGGATCTCTTAGCCAAATCACTCTTCTGACAGCTTATAAAGTACTCAAGAGACTATTATGAACAATCTAGGAAAATTATTGTAACTAAATTGCATTTTTATAGAGATAATTGAAGTAAATAACAGGTTTTAAAATAATTAGAGTACTAGCTGATTTATCAGGTAAAGAGAAAATTTGCTAAGGAAAGGACATATTTACAAGAGGTAAATAAATCTTTTACCGAGTAAATCTAATGTAAATAAATTATTTATCTGATAAATTTGTTATTTATTCTAAGCTTGTTTTGATTTGTCAGTTGAAAATGAAAATTTTAAATTGAAATTGGTTGATTTTTCAAAAACTGGTTATAAATTTTGTTGAATTTTCTGGAAAAAGATAAAAATTAAAATGAAAAGATACAGTTCAGTTGGAGTTAAACTTAAGTGCCAAACAAAGCTTAATATTTTAAAAATCTGTTATTTATTTCAATTGTTTTATGAAAATTACTATTTATTTATTTCTGCCCGATTATATATATATATATATATATATCTTCTTCTTTTTTTTTTTTTTTTGGTGCAGCAAATTCCCAAGTGTTTTTGGTGCAGCAAATTCCCAAGTGGTGGATTTGGTTATATCATTTGACTCCAACATCTTGGTCAATGAATGGTTTGCTGAGTTCACAATATGGAGATGTAAAATTGGAAATCATGACCATCTCCCAAGAGACTACATCAGTTGCTGCCCACTTACAACGTTACTTTGGGTTTGACTTTGACCACTTGACTCTTGTGGCTACTCTTCTCTTCCTCTTCCCTTTTTTTTTTGCTTCTCTTTCTTTCTATCATAAAACTTCGGATTAAAATAAAATGAACTTTTTTTTTCTTCATAATTTGTTGAACAGGACGAATTGCTTAAGATACACTCAGAATACTAATTGAAATATTGAAAGATAATAGCGCGAAAAATTATTTTCTATTTTTTTTTTTAAGGGGAGAATCTAACTAAAAGTGTCCCAAAAATTAAGCCAAAACTGATAAAAGCAAATTGGACTTTCGTAAACAAGATTATAATTTAAAAAATCTTAATATTGTTAACGTATTTAACTAAAATATCCTAAGTTCCTAACTTATAGAAGAAAGAAAGTCAAGATTTCTTGTACAACTTTTACATTCCTTGAAAAGGTGGCGTCTTTTTTTTGGCTGAAAATTTGAAAAAAAAAAATTTTTTTTTGAGACATATCCTTTCAAATATGGTCTTTATCGAAAGTTCTGTGGGATTATATATACTTGAGTACTATACTTATTCTTTCTCTAAGAATCCATTTGGGGGAGATTTTAGAGACGTATTTTGATTTGAAAATCAAATATAGTTTTATAAATGTGTGTTTAGGAATAAAATAAAAAAAATTTGCTGGAATCTGACACAAAATTACGCATGCAACCACGCTTTTGATAATACTTCTAGTTTGTTGAGAAGTCAAAATATGTCCGTTTTTGTTAGTCATAATATCTTTTTTTTAAGTATTACTTTTAAATTTATTGAAAAGTATATAATACGCCCCTTTTAATTGTAAACATATTTAACATGCGTCCTAAATTGTAGAAGAAAGAAAGAAAGAAAGAAAGAAAGAAAGAAGAATAAGAGAAGAGAAGAATGAGAAATTCACGATTTCTAATAGAATTTTGACACTTCTAAAGGTGACGTCTTTTTTTTTTTTGTTTTTTTGTTTTTTTTTTTGTTTTGTTAATTCTCTCTATTTTTTTTGAGATATATCTCAAAACGAAAAGGAAAAAAGAAAAAAAAAAAAATTTAACTAACTTTCTTCGTTACTTCTCTACTTGTGGCAAAGCTAATAGATTGATGTTATGTTTACCTACTATTTTTTTTGGTCGAAGAATACCTAATCCTTGTCTTGTACATCTTTAAAGTGCCAAAACAATCTTAAATATTACAAAGCATGGAACAGGACACAAAAACATTGTATAACTTAATAATTCATTTAATGGTCTAAAATAAAGGTTTGCATTAGACATATGAAATCAAAGCATGAAGCATATGTTGGCCACAATTCAGAAGGCACATATTATCTCATCTATTAAATTACGATTTTCTTAACGTGATGCGATTTTAATGTATATTAAAAAGGAATGAGCCCTAATATAATTGACAGTTTAAAATTATATCCCATTAGTAGAGTAATTTTTTTAATATCTTATTATAGAATTCTTTAAAAAAGAATAGACGTGGAAAGATAATTTTTTGTGACCCAGATGTGTTCTTTGACATCTTTGTGACATCACACCTAGGGTTGAACTTCTTTTGTAATCTAATTGATCACCAAAACCTGACCAACCAACAAACACAAACCTACCCACTTGCTTATTGGTCACTTTCCTATAATGTAAACCATATAATATGATAATAATAAAAGGGGGTTAGGTGACACCCAATATTTATTTCCTTAATGCATAAATAACGTGGACTTCAACATGTCTAATGAACAATGGGAATTTCCGATTATTATCTTGTATATATGATTAAAAAATATTAATTACTCAAGATCTTTCATCATCCATGTTTGTTATCTTATGTGTGTCTTAATATGCTCTTAAGCAACTAACTAGTACCTGCCACTTCAAGCCAAATTAAATTAAGAAATAAATTGGTGTAAAATGTCACACCACACTAAGACAAATGTGTCTAATATATGACAAAGGAAAAAAGAAAAACAATCCTTAATTTTTCAGGTTTCCAAATAGCTAGTTGCATCTTGGCATTGAATTCACAAATTGTTTCTAAAAGTATTTTACAAGTGTTTTGACCCTTCAGAAAGAGAAGGCTTCTGATCAAAGCAAGAACATGTACATTCTTTTTAAATAAATAAATAAAAACTCTTATAAGAACTTTGAAACTTGTACCATAAATTTTAGACATAATCTTTGCTTCATTAAACACTTTTAAAAAAAAGGTATTTTGAAACACAATTCGCTTTTACGTCTATTTTTCTTGTGTTTAAAAATATAAACAAAAACAATGCCAAATGAATGAATGAGTCTATACGTCTTCGAATTTTATTCGAAGTTTTCATGTGGAATACTTTGAGGGAAGAAAGTGCGTTATTATTTGGAGGGTGTTTACAAAAATATTTTCTAGGCATGGGCAGCCATTGTGATGGCTGAAAAAAAAATATGACAGCAAATAGACTTGAAATTTTGATTGAGTCCAAGTCCAACCAAAGAAGGAGAGCAAAAGTTAATCCAAAATACATTACTTCAATAAGGATTTTTTTTTTTTGGACCGCATCCAAACATCATCTTATTCTCGAAATAAATGATTTTCTCACTTCAAACAAAAAAAAATTTCCTTTTAAAAATAGGTATGCAATACAAATATATCATTAGATCCGACCTGAAAAATGTTTGAACATACTAGTATTTAAGGTGCATAATTATTAAATCAATGAATCACATATCAACCATGCATGGTGTCTGTATTGTCCACGTTTTTCACCTTTTTGTTTGCCTTTAATATACAGTCACCACCCACCAACCTCCCCCCCCCCCCCCCCCCCCCCCCCCCCTTCCCGCCAATCATAGCAAGTAATTTGTTTGTGTTACTTGGAAAGCAAAATGACATCAAAATAGTAATAACATTTTAGTGCATTAAATCAACATATGCACATGTTAAGCATGCATGAATCCACAATTTTTAGGTTTTTTTTTTTTTTTTTTAAATGTCACCTTCTCTCTTTTTTTTTTTTTCCCCCCTTTTAATGGAATCAACTAATTTAATTTATATTTCCAATCATATGGTAAGTAATTGAACATTTGCTCACATTCAAAATAAAAAAGGTAACCCAAAAAAGAGGAGACATTTCCAACGAGAGAAGAAGAATCCAAGATGTTAGCCATCACCTTAAAGATTTCAAATCAATTACTAGTAAACAAAACGTGGTAAATTAATAAACAAGAATCAAGTTAAAAAAAAAAAAAAAACGAAAGCAACTCAAATTATCAATATTGGTCAAATACCAAGAAAATTCTTTGACCAAAGCTAGAAGAACAACAAAACAAAAAGCTAACATTAGGCCAAGAATCACATCTAAGTTGGTGAAGCTCCCAATGAAGATCGCTGACTTACTTGTTGGAAAACCCACCCACCAAACCATAGTCGCTGTATAGTAATTCACATGATTGTAAAAAAACAAAAAATGAAAAATGAAAAATATCAACAACAACAACTTTGGTCTTTTTATTAAGGGGAAAAAAAAAATCAGAAATGATTGAACAGAGAGAATTTATTACAAGAACAAGTAAAGTTAACAGAGTCTTGTAAAAATACAAGATTCAAACTTGTATACTTTTATTTTGGGCTGAGTATAAAGCAGAACAAAATAAATTGTTTATAATGTTTTAATACTTCATGATTACTATCTATTTCTTTAAATTGGGAAAAAAAAAATATATATATATATATAATGTTTGTCATCAATGATAACATTTTACCAGCATCAATAAAGTATAAAATTATGGTTGCCAGTATTACTTAATTGCTGATGGTATTTTGTGCTGACTAATTTTAAAATTTCAGGAATTGTAATAGGTAACTTTGGTATTTTAATTCCAAAAGAAAAAACAACAAAAACTTTGGCCTTTTCCCTTTTGTCCAAAATACTAATGAATAGCCGATGCTTAAAAAATATATATAATAAAAATAAAAAACCACCAACTCTATTGAATCTCAACCGTTTACCAAGCATCATCCAACGGCTGAAATCCTCCTTTCCCGGTACACCAACCCCCTTAATTTGACCCCACAACACCAACAAATATTGTGAAATAGTAATAAGAGGAGACGAGATTATTTTCTGGCGAGCCGTTCATCTATAAAAACGGACTTTAAGTGTTCGACCAATTGCCTCAAAGAGTCGTAAGATTGAAAATCGAAGAACACACCAAGGTCAGCCTTTTCCATTCGTCTCTGCTGCTAGATTTATGGCTTAAGCTTTGAGCCATGTCGAATATCGTTGCTGGGTTTTGCCCAAGTTCTCTTTGTTATTAGCTCTGCCCTTTCAAGTTCTAGTTGTTCTTGGGTTGTAGTTTTTCACATCTGGTGTTGATTTATATATTTGTGTGTATGTATATATCACTTTTTCAGTGTGTTATTTTGTGTATTTGGTTTCTTTCTTTGAGAATTACGTTTTAAGTTGGTTTTTGAGTTTTTCTTTCATGAAGTTCTTGGTCTAGCTTCTCGTAGTTGCTATCTGGAAAACCAGAAAAAGTTTCGTTGTACTAGCATCACAATAACATTTTCTTTGGCATTTTCTATATATATATATATGGGTTTATGTCTGTTTTGCATGAAAAGAAACAAAGGAAACGATTCAGACTTTGACATTTTATGATTTACAGTTGAAACCAGTTGATCTTTATTCTCTTTGTTTTTTCTTGGAATTCCTGGTTCCGAAACGATATTTTTTCTTTGTTATCGCTGGTTATAGTTCAGATTTCAGTAATTCACGTCAAAAACTAGCAGGTTTCTTTATTTTGTTTAATGGGTGGTTTGGTTTTTTAGAGACTATATCACGATTATGGATAATCATTTCAATCCTGCAACATGAACCTGATGTTTTATATGTTGTGAACTTTTTAGTGAAAGTTGTTCGTATGCTGAGATGCGTTTTTCTTATTTGCAGCTTGAGAAAAGATGGATACTTTTCTGTTTACTTCCGAGTCTGTGAACGAGGGACACCCCGACAAGCTCTGTGATCAGATTTCCGATGCAGTGCTTGATGCCTGCCTTGAACAAGATCCTGACAGCAAGGTCGCATGTGAGACCTGTACAAAGACTAACATGGTAATGGTCTTTGGAGAGATCACAACCAAAGCCGAGGTTGACTACGAGAAGATTGTACGCAACACCTGCCGTTCGATTGGATTTGTCTCGGATGATGTTGGTCTTGATGCCGACAAATGCAAAGTCCTGGTTAACATCGAACAGCAGAGCCCTGATATCGCACAGGGTGTACATGGTCACCTTACCAAGCGCCCTGAGGAGATCGGAGCGGGTGACCAGGGCCACATGTTTGGCTATGCCACTGATGAGACGCCTGAGTTCATGCCCCTTAGTCATGTTCTCGCCACCAAGCTTGGTGCCCGTCTAACCGAAGTCCACAAGAACGGGACCTGCTCGTGGTTGAGACCCGATGGCAAGACCCAAGTTACTGTTGAGTACATCAACGACCATGGTGCCATGGTTCCTGTCCGTGTCCATACAGTTCTCATCTCCACACAGCATGACGAAACTGTCACCAATGACGAGATTGCTGCTGACCTCAAAGAACATGTGATTAAGCCTGTCATCCCTGAGAAGTACCTTGATGAGAAGACCATCTTCCACCTGAACCCTTCAGGTCGTTTTGTCATTGGAGGCCCTCATGGAGACGCAGGTCTAACGGGGAGGAAAATCATCATCGACACCTATGGTGGTTGGGGGGCTCATGGTGGTGGTGCATTCTCTGGCAAGGACCCTACTAAGGTCGACAGGAGTGGCGCCTACATTGTCAGGCAGGCTGCCAAGAGCATTGTCGCCAATGGGCTTGCTCGTAGGTGCATTGTCCAGGTCTCATACGCCATTGGTGTCCCCGAGCCGTTGTCAGTGTTTGTCGACACTTACGGCACTGGGAAAATTCCGGACAAGGAGATCCTCAAGATCGTGAAGGAGAACTTTGATTTCAGGCCCGGAATGATTGCCATCAACCTGGACCTCAAGAGGGGCGGCAATGGAAGGTTTTTGAAGACAGCTGCATATGGCCACTTCGGCAGAGATGACACCGACTTCACATGGGAAGTGGTGAAGCCCCTCAAGTGGGAAAAGCCCCAAGAGTGAACAAGCACTTGATTCATGTCCCCTGCTTGCCGTTGATCAATAATACATTTCTCTGCTTTCCAGCTGCACTGGGCGGCCCATTGCTTGCTTGTCATCTCATGTCTTTTCTTTTTCTTTTACTGTTTCCTTGAAAATTTTACTTCTCTTTCATGGCCATATAAAAGAAAAGTTGTTGATTTTTGAGTTGTAACCAAAGCAATCTTGCAGAATTTAGCTGCTTCAATATCTTTTTGGTTGTTGTGTGCAAGATAAGTCAGCTGCCCGGCATGGTCAAAACTCAATATAATGATGTTTTTCGGTTGTTTGGAATGTAACTATTGAGCTACATCATTCCCTTCATTTACCTAAACTTGTTACATTAAGGTATCCAGTTTTGATCTTGTGCGAGTTTCAAAATCTATTGTTTGTTTGCCACAATCTCAATCTTAAAGAAAAGGTGCCAAGTACTAACAGGTGAGTTGATAAGGCGTTCGTTATCTTTGCATACCGTTTGGGTTTAAGTCGCTCCTACTATTGTGATCGGGATATACGACAAAAAAATATGTAACATATACCCAGG
Organism: Ficus carica; assembly: GCA_009761775.1. Lineage (NCBI taxonomy): Eukaryota > Viridiplantae > Streptophyta > Magnoliopsida > Rosales > Moraceae > Ficus > Ficus carica. Next base: position 11,890,358 of record CM019741.1, on the reverse strand, counting down.
GGCGGAGACAAGGGGGTGCAAGTGGGGGCTACCGCCCCCACTAAAGTTTTTTTTTATTTTAAATTTACCCCAAAATTTTATAATTTTTTTAATTTATCCCCACTAAAAATAAAAAAATATATATCATATAGTTCCTAATTTTCCCCTACTAAAAATAAAAAATTCTCACATACTATCTACTAAAATTAATTCTATGTTTACAATTTTATTGCTTTGCCCCTACTAAAATTACAAATTCTCACATAAATCTATTAAAATTAAAAATTCTCACATAGTCCCCACTAAGATTTTATTTTATCTTGAAGAAAAAATTTTGGTGTATGCCCCCACTAGGATATAGTTCTAGCTCCGCCCTTACATACACCACGTGAAGCTGTCGAAATTCTTGGGTTATCTAAAGACTCCAACCTCTTCTATTACCTTTTTTTTTTAATTATTATTTAAAAAAAAAAACCATCTCTTTCTCACGTGGAGCCGCCAAGACTTTGGCTTATCCAAAGACTCCAACCTTTCCTCCTATAACATTTTATTTTTTATTTTTTTAATCTTAAAGAAAAACCATCTCCCTCTCCCCCTCCCCCACTCCCCTTGTACTTTTTTGATATACAGAGCAAGCACACACACACACACAATTTCTTACAAGACAGATCAACCACAAGAGTCTTCACACCCCTCTCCCCTTGTATGATTATCAATATAAGGTCCAAATTGTATGATATGGGTTTCATGAATATGGTTATGATGAATGCTCATACATTAAAAAATGCTCCTTGTAGTAACAGGAAGTTCCAAGTTTTCGTTTCTTTTCTTTTTTTTTTTTTTTTTTTCTTCCTTTTTTTTCTTTTTTTCTAATTTGGAGTGAGGGATTTGAAATTTACATTATAGAGTCCATTATGAAACTATCATTAAACTATGCCTTTAACCTCTCCAAAATTCTATTTTGGCTTGTGACTTGTGTTGTGCAACTGTGAAATGCAGATAACACTACATGCTAAGGATTATAAATTATAACAATCACAAACCACATAGTCTATGTAGCAACCACAGATCGTAGTATGATCATCTACAGAGAACGGAACTGTTACTTCAATTGTTCATGTGACATATTTCATCATTTCCTACGGTCTCTCTGGGTCATAGCCACAAGTTTCCGGCCACCCCCATTTTGCCAAACTCCACCAACTGGAAACCCTTCAGGCGGATCCTTATCTTCATCTACCTTTTCCTCATTCAGATCGGGACGAGTACCGGAACCACCATGTTCTAAAACTGCTGCTGCTGCTGCTGCATCGTTACCAAGTCGGTTTCTTAGGAACTTTGGAGTCTTCTTCCTTTGCTTGTGACCTGCTCCACCATATCCTAAATTTTTATTGGAGCTATCACCAGTTGATTGAGAACCATTCTGGTTCTGCTTATCGTCAACTAGAATCTTCGATTTTCTTTTGGCAGGTTGGTGATCATCCTTTGATAAAACATCGGCATGGTCCAAAAGGCTCTTATAATTCAATTCCAATTTCTTCATGCTGCTAATAATACTATCTGCCAAAACATCCTTTGAAGTACTGATTTCGTTCTCTTCACATTTCTCCTTACCTTTCTTGGAACTTCTCTTGACCTTCGACGGACCACTGTCATTGCTCAGATTATTCGCGGGAGAATCATAGCTTCCCGTATTAAACTTGTAGGTCTCAACAAGCTCTCTTTGCTTCTCAGGATCAGGACACAGTCTTGCTAGTTCAAGAACAAGATGAGACAAGCCAAACTGGCAAACACAGGCAAGATATTCTTCTGTGCTGATCAAATCCTGCCGATACTGCGCAGATATTTCTTTAAATGCAGCATATTTGTTTTCGTCATGCTCTAAAGCAACACGGATTCTTCCCACAAGAGACTTATTGGCAGTGTTAACATCTTCTGGCTTCGGCAGAGTCTGACCACTTGCAGTTGTTTTCCCAGATAGAGCTGCAGAAACAGGTGGAAAACTAGATATTGAGTTGTCAAAAAAGCCTCTGCCGGAAAGTTTTGGTGATGAAGCAGTGTGGGTAAACGTATTCTTGGTAGTTGAATTTCTTGATGAGCTACCAGTGCCAGATGATGGAGGCTCATGAGGTTTGACCTGTCTAACTGAAACAGTGCTTTCGTACGAGGGAGATAAATGTGTACTCATTGTTGTGGACCTACACTGGAGAACACCGGGAGAACTAGATGAAGACAGAAGCCCAGAATTCGAAACAGGCCTTAACTTCTGAGAACTAGGTAGTAACGAGTTAGGTGGACAATTTGCTATTGGCCAAACTGGAGGAGTATTATCAATGGTTAGAGCAGCATTATTTCGGTGATTGACAAGATTTGTTGTAGAGTTCCCACCTAATCCTCCAAAAGCATTTTTCGTTTTCTTTTTACCTCTGCCTGGAGCAGCAGGAAGTGGAGGAAATGATGAATCTTCCAGTTGGCCAGTCCCAGGGTTCTGCCTTGAAGTGTGAGACGATATTGAAGATGGCTCACAGCCCGTAGTAGCCAATACATCAAAAGAGCCAACTGATTCAAATTCACTTGTTTCTCTAAGATTAGAAACTGCTCCAGCACTTGATGAAGTGTCGCGAGAACTTTCTGCATTGGCCGACTCAAGACTATGATGGATGGACGGGGAGAGTTGATTGTTGGCCAAATCAGAAGAAAAGCTACGTCCTCTTCCGCGACGATCTTGCTGAATACTTCGACGATACTGAAAGCTAATTGGTATCTGTAATAGACATAAAAAGCTCAAGACAGTTACACCAACGAGAACAGAAAACATAGCCAGAATGCAGAAGAATCTAATACAAGATTCAAGAATTCAAGTGAAATAATAACCTGAAGGGCAGCAACACGCTTGCAGCGAGACAATCGCCCTCCGTGTTCCGTGGCATTATGCCTCTACAAGAATTTTAGGTTTTCATGAGACAAGCCATTCGCAGCAGAATTAAGTCACCTGATATAAATAACAGGAAGGAGGAAAAAGAAAGGGAGAGACAAGCATGAACATGTGAAAAATATGACCTTCATTTCAGATTCAGTTGCGAAAACAACAAATTTTTTTTCTAGGCAAGCCTCATCCTCACACAAGAAATGTACTTGACGAAAATGGATCTGTAATATAAACATTTGAGGTCAGCTATGAAACAAATCTTAGAAAAGCACGGAAACCAGAAAAAAACAAAAAAAAACAAACAAACAAACAGAGAACAACTGGCCTCCAAGTCATCATAGTCTTTGTAGTACTCGTACTGTCCTGGATGTTGCCTGCTTTAAGCAAGATAAATCAATGAATGAAAGTACGAGTTAAATACATCGTGAAGCCCATGGTAATATCCATAAAGCCAAAATTACCTCTGGCAAATATGACATGTATAATGTTCTGTTGACATATGGGTGTATAGCTCATTTTCTCCATAAAAAGGGTTTTGGCAAAATTCACACATAGGATGTCCCATGAATCCGCCTCTTTCAGTTTCACTGCCATCAACATCGGAGTCACCCGTCTTTATATGCTGATCTAATTGTGCTTTAGTATAAAACTTCTGCTCACTTACGAAAACCTGTTTTAATAATTTAAAGTCAGATATCGCATGCATGCTTCAGGAAAGAAAAATATTAGGCTAGAATATTTTTAATATTTTCAGGCCCCACCATAGTCACTCTCTCAAATCTACGGAAAGAGCGCAAAATATTACAAAGATAAGAACTTCAACATCATATAAATACCAATAATAATAATAATAATTATAAAAAAAAAAAAAAAAAAAAGAACAGGGCAGTTATTGCCAAAAACCTGGCTGTGTTAAAAATTACCCTATATCTAAATAATAGACAGAGATAACAACACAACACATTGTAATATCCTTTAGTGCAATTTGTTTAAAAAGAGATGATGAAAGACAGTCATCCAAAACTTATATTATATAAGGTATTCTTGGTATTATTTAAAATTAAATCTGTCTCACCTTCCTACTTTCCAGACACAAACTGCACATTAACAGCCTATGCCGATTAACCAAGTGGCTTCTCAGCTGGTCAACATTCTTAAAGTCCCCTTTCCTCTTAAACCCGTTGCTCCGTCTTTCATTTGTTTCATCACAGACACCACATGACAACCTGCACATGGCCTTTATCATCTTGTAATGATCAGAGTCATCAAAATATGCTTGTGTTCCTTCATGGTACCAGTACGTCCCAACTTGACCCTCCGTCGGATCAGCTGGAAAAATCGCAAAGTCATTTATCATCCTTGTATAATCTCCTAATGCCTGGATAATTGCCAAAGGAAATAAGAACAAAAAAAAAGTAATAAGGGTCGTAATTTGCCAAGTTCACAACAAACTAGTATGCCAGTGTTGAAGATAACAGCCTTAATGAAGGAAACGCTATTTGATCTTGGAATGGAAGCTGGGACATTGGCATACCAGATTCATAAGCAGAATGCTAAGAAATGACATACGAATACCTCTATGCCAGAAGGGAAAATGACTAAGCCTGAACATCTTCGGTTCACATGAAAAGAAAGATGAATTTTTGCTTTGCAATAAACTTGCAAAGCAATGTTTAACCATCCTCGAGGTTCAGCTAGTAAATTGAATCATACGACAGAAATTTCAACAACAATAACAAAGCCATTGTTAATTTATATAAGGAGGGCTTGCTAGTTTATCCGAAATCTAATGCTTCTCAAAAAAGAACAAACGGGGACAATCACATTTGACAACCTTGGTGACAAAAATGATTCCAGACTCGCTCTTGCACAGGCAACATCGACGATCTTCGCAGATGAATCGGAGTCGAACAACGCAGGTTGAGCAGACCTCCCGGTGGCCGCAGGGTCCGTATGCAACCCATTGAAGCGCCTCCGCACAAACAGCACAACTATCATCCATCTCAAGGCCTCAACTTCACTACTAATCAAGATAAAACAAAATAAATCAATAAAAAAGAAAGTTGATCTTACACTAAGTCGTGACAAATTGTGATTATAGCTTATATCCTTAACTTTCCAAGAGATTGCAATTTCTTTTCTAAGTTTAATAACAATCCTTATACTGGCCAGTTTATCTAAGATGGTATAACAAGTTCTTTGTTGTGGATTTTCCTGTGCAAGAAAAAGCCCTTTCTTTTTCCTTTATTTTCTAATTAATTATGTTATACTCAAAAACTCAGAAGGAGCTTCTCACTAGTAAAGTTTATCAATCGCAACTCCTGCGCATTTTTCGTATGATTCTATATTCATGTCCAAATTAAACTATAAAAATTTAGATATATACACAATACAAACAAAAAAATGATAGCCATATGTACACACATGCAAATGATTATATATACACACATATTTATATGTCGCCTCGATGACCTCAGGGAAAATTTTCAACGGGAATGAAATAGAATTCTATGGATTGATTTCGCAAAAATGAAATGCAGTTTTCAAGGAAACAAAAAGGGGAAGGAAAAAAGCCCTCTTTTTTATTGCTTACGTTCTTGTTTGGGAAAAAAAAGTTTCCGTCCAGTTTCTCAAGTCCCTTGGAATTCTTCTTTTTTCTTTTCCGATTGATGCAATGAAGTCCCTTGGAGTTCTTCTTTCTTCTTCTGTTCTTGGTTAATATTTTCTCAGGAAACAAACAGATCTCGTTGATTCCACCAGAGCAGAGAATCCCTCGTGATGTGAGACAGTGAGAGATCGCACTATTAAGACCTGAATCTGCCTGGCCGTGTTTCGCGGAGCGTCTGATGATCACATGAAAGCGACGTCGTTTGAGAATCTGACACTGCATGAGCGACGTCGTTTTACTTGCTATCGGCTTTGTCTCATTCATTCTTCTTCTTCCTCTTTTTTTTTTTTTTTTTTTTTTTTTTTTGTAGGTAAATTATGTGAACCAAAAAAAAAAGTCACATCTCTTGGTAAGAACTTGAAGAAGTAATATTTTCCAAAACTTGCACAAGTAAAATATTTTCTTTTGATATCTTTTTTTTATTTTTATTTTTTATTTTTTGCTATTGGTATCCTTCTTGAAAAAAAGTAAGAAATTTGTCCTTCATGAATTCTTTATCACAAACTCATTAAAAACATGTCACCATACATATTTATTTTATACACTTGACAGCACATTTTTTTATTATTAGCCCATGAAAATACATGGTACGCTTTGATCTCACTTTTAATTGAATCATATTGTAGACTCTGGTTGTTGGTGCACAGTTCATCAACTCAATGATGCATAATGGTTGAACTAAATATTAGAGGCTTAATTTTCGAGCAATAAAATTTTATATGATATGTAAGATCATATATAATTTTGTCACGATCAATAATTTTAAAAACCGATACATAGAAATTTTAATAAAAATGTGTTGTGACAGTTGTTTTGGTCATCCAAACAACAAAAACCATAATAAGCTATAAGTACAAAACTGCTAAAAAGCAGCGGGAAGCAGGTTCATCATTTTAGTAGGGGCGTACATTAAAGGGTAAAGTTTATAAGAGGATTTATACATAAAAATCAATTTAATTTTTATAAATAAAATTATACAAATAAAAAATTCATTAAAGACGGATGCTCAAACATGAAAGGCTCCGCTCTGCTAACAAGGCAATGCACTTATTGCTTCGTATTTATATCCTCTGATATTGGTAGGTATAGCAATTGGCAAAAGCAAATCTTTTGCACCTTTCTCTTTGTTGTGTTCTTGGGTTGGTAGGTCGTGCAATTAATATCTGTTTACCCTGGTTTTTCAAATAATGGTCAGCTGAAAAGGAACCCAAATCAATTGCTGTTTCTTTGGAATTGACCATACTTCATAAACATATCTCCATTCTTAAATACATTTACACATTTCGCATCACTTGAACATGCTAAAAAACATTCACTTGAACCATTATCATTAGCCTTTCGGACGGAGTCATCCAGATCCCAGATTGAGTGGAGGACTTCTGTCACCAGTGAATTTTTTTTTTTATTTTAATTTTACTTTTAATATACGCCTTGATCGAAACAGCAGGCTGGTTCCATCGCTACATATATAAATATATAAGATCACAGACATTGGTGTCATGTAACATAACTAAAAAACATCATTGTATTAACTAAGCCAACTGAACAAACAAACCAGCAACCATACGTAAGAACTATTATAACTTTCATACAATATGGCTTAAAAGACAACTTCTACTCAAGACAGCCAAAACGACAGCAACATAACATAACATAATAACACTAAGACTGTTTTCTTGTACTAGACACCAAAACCTTAAACACCAAGGAGATCACAACAAGTGCACAGGAAAAGCAACAACAGAAAGAGTAAAACTTAATCTATAAATATCCAGAAATCCATAACGCAAAACCAGACAGAGAAACAACTCTGTCTGTTTCTCTGTCTGTCTGTGTGTCTGTCTGTCTGTGTGTCCGTCTGAGGTGATCAAGGATGGGAAGGTGGGGCGGAGATAGTTGGCAGGCCGGGGACGGAGGTTCCAGAGCCAAATCCAGGGAAGGTGTAGAAGCCATTGGGACCAAACCCGAAGCCGGTAAATCCAGGGCCCGGGATAGCTCCAGCGATTCCGCCGCCGTAGAAGTTCTGGGGGTGGTCAACCTGCTGCTCGTTGCTCTTCAGCAACCTTCCTCCTTCAACAGCCTCCATTGCAGCTCCCACTAGGAGGAGGGCTGTGAGGATAACAAGTGTTTTAGTGGTTCTCTCCATCTGTTCTCTCCAACTCTTCTTCTAAAGGGCTATTTTTTTTTTTCCTTCTCTTTCTCTCTCTTGAATGTGGCTTTTGTGCTAAATTGATTTTCTTTGTTGCTTGGAGTGGAGGAAGCTTTGGCTATGACGCCCTTCTTATATAGAACAAAAGCGTTCCCATTAAGAAGCTCATTTAAAACTTGCCAAGGGGGCAAAAGGGAAAAGGACAACTAGGCAAGGGGCAGTTAAGTAATTGTATTGGTTATGGGCATGGTGGAGGCCCAAGTTTGTTTTTAAGTTGAGTATAAAATTACTTTTCTGCCCTTCACCAAACTTCTTAAAATGTGGAAAAAGATAAGTACCTTATAATGGTCTAGTTATCTAACGACAACGAGCCCGTATATATTGCCTTTACCATCCATGATTCGTACCTCCACTGCAATTGTGCATCGCTCATACGATGTGTTCAAGATTGGATATTCCCAAAACTCACGTTGAGGTCACTGTTTGATTTATAAATTTTGCAGCGTTAGATTTACCGGACATGTTCGATAGAACTTCTTAAAAGATGTTTTTAATCTCTTGAGTTTAAAAACTACTTCCTGTTAATCTGTCACAATAACTTTATGTTAAACTTAGAAATTATGACTTACAGAAAAAGTTATTATGGAGATTATTGTGTGTGTGTGTTTTTTTTTTAATTTACTTTTTAGTGAAAAGCTAATGGCATTAACACTAATAGATGCATATATAGTTGAAGTGGGGTTACAAAGTGAAAAGAACAAGAGCAAGGAAACAGTTGAAGGGGTAATCAATGAGGCAATTTAGGATGTGAAATGGTAGTAATTTATTAGAGGAGCAATGTAATTAACTTGAAAAGTAGTGTCAAAGATAATAACTATAATCCTAATTTTTGAACATCAACGCACGTGACATTGAATTGTTATTTTTTTATTAGTAAATCCAATCTTTTAATTTTATTTGATATGATAATATTTTAAATATTTATTAATAAAAATAATTATTTGCATGTCATGAAAGTTGATATTCTGTTTTTTTACTTGAAATGGGGGACACTATTTGGCAAGGAAAGATGCCTAAAGCCAGCATGTAATAGTGTAGGGCAAGGGTAGTACCATGACGATGTCAATGGATTTATGGCCGTTGTCTTGAATTTATGTTGGCCCTACCTAACAAAGTAACTAACACCAAAATGAGAAATTATTCAGTACATTGGGTGATACACCCATTTAATAAAAAATTAATATTTGGAATAATTTATCTATATCATCTTCATATGGTTATCTTTTTCTTTCTTATTATGAAACTCATTAATTGTTTGGTTAAAATTGCCATCTATTCTCTATGTAAACAACGTAAACATCAACTCGTATGGAGCTCCGCATAAGGTGGAAAGTTTCTACAGGAGCACTAGGGGCCTATGCGGAAGTGGGTCCCACTTATAAAGCAAAAACACTCTGTTTGATAATTTAACTCAAATTTAAATTTTTATTTTAATTTTGTCTTTTTCTGAAAAGTCAACCAAAATTATAACTAGTTTTTAAAAAGTCAACTAATTCCAACTTAAAAATTTCAACTCCAATCGTAACACCAAACGGAGGCAAATGAAAAATGATGAAAAACATAATTGTAGAATATATACTAAAGTACATCAAGACCCATTCCAAATGACACAAAAACATGACAAGTTGAATTTATATTAATATGTACAACTCAATTTTAATTTGAAAAATGAAATTAATCAATATAAAATGTAAACGTAATAATATAATAGTATAAATGGTAAAATCATATTATCATATTGAACAAAGATAATTCATTCAATAAACTTTTTCCTCCTCAGTGCGTAAGCCTTATAAATTACAGTAGTTTTCTAAAAAAACATCATAGAGATTCTGAAAACGCGCGCATGCGTCGTTTCTCATTAATTTTTTTTAAAGTAACGTTTCTCATTTAATTTAAATATATAAAATTATTTTTAACATACAAAATCATAAGAGTTATTTGAAGTTAATTAGAATGTAAGAGATTTACTATTTATTTAAGGGATTTAATATTTAGGTAGAGTATTTTTGGTAATTTTGACCAAATAATTAATGTAATGCTTATTAAGAAAGAGAAATATAACTAAACAAAGATGATGCAAACAAATTACTTTAAATGTTTGATTTTTAATGAACGGATGTACTACAAAAGTATGATGACGTGGTACATGTGGTTCACTAAATAATTTCTCCACCAGGATATGACCATCTCTGAGGGCCCTAGAATCCCCACATGCCTTTTTTTTTTCGATTTTAAGTAATACGGTTTCCATTTTCATCTGGCATCTGTTGTCCTTCTCCATTTCATTTATCCTCCATTACCGTTTCATTTCTCTGTATAAGGTTTTGACCAGCCAGCTCAATCAACAGCAAAAAACAAAAAACAAAAAATAGAAAATTAGAAATAAAAAAGATGAGACTAGCTCAGCAATTTGAATCACCTTTCACCATCATGGTTATTTATTGAGGACAGCAATATGGCCAGGGAAACAGTTGTGGCTAATTATATTCAAAGTGTTCTACCGTTTCATATGTTGGTAGGATTATTTAAAGGGCATGTAATGCATCTTGAAGTGATGTTACAATTGATCACCATCCGTTTAGTTCGCCAAGTTGAATTTAGTTTAAATTGAGTTGAGTTGATGATTTAAATTGAGCATTTAGGGTTCAAGTTGAAATTGGAAAAATTTATGTTGAGTTAGAGTGTTTAGGTGGGGAAGTTAAATTTAAAGTTGTATGGAAAATGTGCTCAAAGTTCAAGCACATGGGGAGAGAATAATGCATAGTAAAACCCGTTTAGGAGAGTACTATTCATGGCTTGAACTGATAGGTTCAACCAAATGCACGGTTAACCATTAAAACTGAATTTTTCGGACTTGAACCGGGCATGCAAACAAGTGTTTATTCTTTAGTGCTTGATTGTTTAAACAAGATATTCATAATTAAATCAAAAACTACAGATTGTATAGCTCTAATAATTAAGTTAATCACAGTATCATCAAGTATAAAATCTAAAATTTGGTAAACAATTTTATGATTCGTTTGAATTACAATGAAAAATAAATTGGAATAAAAAATTTAAATTTTTGTAAGAGAAAATTTTAAATCGTGTACAAAAAATGTCTTTACATGAAGTGTCAAGCACATTGTTAGATCGTTAGTTTGTGTACAATATTTTTAGGTTTCGTTTGACATTTAAGTTTGATTCTAATTAAAATATACTTTTTCATTTCAATTTTTGTCTTTTTCTGAAAAGTCAATAAAAATTTTAACTAGTTTTTGAAAAAATCAGCTAACTCCAACTTAAAAATTCCATCTCCAATTGACGAACCAAACACAAGCTTAATAAAAACAATTAGCTCTTGCTTAGCTGTATTGATTCATTTAACTCCTTCCGGTGTGAACTTAGTACATACCTCCCAATTCCATTTTTTTTTTTTTTTTAGGAAATGAATAAATAGTTTAATGTAATTTAGAAAAACGCGTGGAGTTTGATGTGCTTGCTGCCATTAATTCCTTGAAAAGATTCTGCATTATAATCCTGACTCCTCATGAGTAAATGCATGGTTCCTCAAATTTGCAAAACTTGAAAGTCTTTCGTGTTCATTTTGGGTAAACAATACTAGTAGTTTGATTTTGACTAAAGTAATAACCCCTTTATCTTTGAGTATCAAAAATGGAAGATAGGGTCCATATCACAATCCTTTTCATATTATAATCAAAACGGCAAATTCTACACATAAATCCACAATTGTCAGGGGGGAAAAAAAAAAAAGGACCTTTTTTTAAATATATTTTTTAGATTTGCCAATTGTTTAGTTAGTTTATAATAATTTACAGAAATAAATCAATAATTTAACAAAAATGAATCTCTCATTTTTTAGTAGCGTGTGTGGGTTAGAGGATATGTATAACAAAAACGTTGATAAAAGTCTGTTCCACAACATTTTGAAAATGATTTTGTTTTTATTTTTATTTTCATTTTTTAGGAAAATTATGTTCTTATATTTAAAGAGAGAAACTATGAATAAAGATTAATTGTTCATTTGAAACAAATCACAGAGATTTGCACTAGTTTAGAGGATATGAATTAAAGACAAGATGAAATTTAAACACCTTCTAAGACAGATTAATCAAGAGTACAAAGCCAACTTATAATTCCTCTTCAACAAATATTGACCTAATTAATTATCACTAATTAACAACCCTGCAATTCTTCCTAATCTCCCCCAAGCTCCCAGTCAGAACATCAATGGAACCCATTTTCACCATCGCCTCGGCGAACTTCTCCGCCCACGCGCCGCCGTTCCTTGCATTGTACGTCACCATCGCGGCGATCGAATTACTGCTCATCAGCGTCTGATCGGAGGTCAAAACCCCTCGCCGGTTCCTCAAATTGACGTAGTACCAATTATCAAGCCGATTCGGCGTAACGACGTCAAGATTCACGACCGGATCATCTCTACCCGGAGACGGACATTTGCTCTTCAAAAACCTAGCAAACGACGGATTCATGGAAGGGTCTTGGGGGTGAGTGGAGTTGAAGGAATAGAGCCGATTTGCGAAAGCCGAACAGCGAGAAACCCCGATCGAATGCGCTCCGGAGAGCGTCACCATTTCGGCTAGGGTTAGGCCTTTGCGCGCGAAATTCTGCTCCAGTTGCTTGGCGGTGAAGAAAGGTGAAGGGAGGCTTTGTGTGGGGTCGTCTTTGAGGGAGACTCGGCCGTCACGGCGACCGGAAGGGACGGAGTAGCCGATTCCGCCGAGCTTGAAGGCGCTGTCGCGGGCGGCGAAGGCGAGGATGTCGGCGCATGATACGGTTGCCGGGCAGAGAGACTCGATCTCCGACTTGGCCTTGTCGATGACTTCGAAGCCTCGGAGGCTCGGGTTGTTAACCGGATGTTCTTTCTCCGACGGGTTTCCGGCCGTCGAGTCGAGGAGGATGGAGGCGTCGCAACCCTGAAAGATTGGTGGTGGCCGTCGTGGAGTTTAGTAATTGGAAATGTGATTGACGTGATTGGTATTGCCATGCAAAATTATACAAAATTTCACAACTTTGTGGTTGGTTAAGAAAAATAAATAAAATAAATAATAATGGGAATGCAAAAGCTCTTTTCATTTTCATTTCTTTTTCTTCTTCTGTAAGATGTCTAAAATTACTAGAAGGGGTCATGATCATTTCTTTAAATAAAAATATTTAAATAAAAAGAAGTGGAATCAATTTATATCCTTATAATTTGGAAGAAAAGTAGCAGTTGTCATAGGAGCTTCAAGCTTGAGTAAGTCACTTTTTTTTTCTTCATCAAAAGAAAAAACAAAAAAACAAAATTCTCTCTTTTTCTCAAGGGGGTAAAAAGTTCAGGTCAAAGATTTTATACTTGACACCTCAATATCAGAAGGTGAAAAATATAGTATTATAACTAATCTTCAGAAAGAGAGAAAAAAAAATCGTATATTGTCCTAAAATTACATAACAGTATCAATTATTTCCATTAAAAAATAAAAGTTAAAAAAAAAAAAAAGATGAAGAAGAAAAAGAAAAAGAAGTGAGAGAGTGGTGCTAGTCCTGCCGTGACTCAACTGAGAAATATCTTTCTTGAGTTTTGTTAAATGATATGGTCCCGTAGCTCAGTTGGTTAGAGCGTTGGTCTTATGAGCCGAAGGTCGCGGGTTCGAGCCCCGCCGGGACCATTCTCATTTCTACCTTCTTTTTTTTTTTTTTTTTTTTTTTTTTTGTTTTCAACTTTGAAAAAGGAGGACAAACTTGAAAATAGTTTGGTAGCAGTATAAGCATGTGATGTGCTGCAAGACATTTAAATGTAACGAAAATCTGTTTTAGTTTCCATACATTACTACTTTCTATAAGTTTATAACTATTAGAGACTATAAAAGGCATATAATATTAAATACATACCCTCACAAAGCAGTCATGAAAATGTATTCTAATGAGGCCAGCACCTAAGCCCGGATTACGGGACACCGCTCGGTCAACAACTTTCTTCACGATCGATTCTGCCAACGGACAAGAAGATCGGTAGAAATCCGCTTCAAGCGCGGCTGATGCCGGTGACACAGAGGCCATCAAATGCAGGCCTAAAATTAAAACCATGCACAAGTTTATGAAGCTTTTCATAGTTCCTTTAACACTTGAAACTTTTTATTAGTACTTGAAAAAGAGAATGCAAATCACTAGCAATGGAAGCTAAAGGAATGAGAAAAAGGAGAGGAAAGCGTGTTGTGTGGATGGAGCAAACACAGTTGAAGTACAATTGAGTATTTATAGTAAAATGCAAATAAAAATGAAAACATATTATATGAGTATTGTTGGGTTTGGTTTTACTTTGTAAACCAAAGCGTGTGTGTGTAGCTGCCCAGCAAAAGATTAAAGCTGTCCAATGTTTGAAGAATTCCTTGGTACGTAAGCCTCGTTTTCCCATAATATTTTCTATAATATTGCATATGTATTATAGTATTTTTATAGGGTATTCAGTCCTCAAACTTGTCACATGTCTCATAATATCTATTTTTGGTTAATTTATCTCTTAAGCTTTCTAAATTGTTATATTATATCCCATTTTGTTAAATTTTCATTAAATTAAAGATTAAATTTGAAAAATTTATCTTAAGATTCGTTTAAGATTTCATTTTTTTTTTTTTTTTTTTTCAGAAATGGGGTATTATATCTTCACAGCTTGCGAACTTTCCTTTATCAATCGTCTTCAGTTTAATGGGAATCCAAGCTCAATGGAAAACCTTACAATAATTTAAAAAGTTTAGAGAGTGTTAGGGGATAAGTTGTCAGAAAATAATAAAACTTTTATAACATATATGACCATTTGTGAGATTACTTAATATTTTATTGTCGTTTGACTTGTAGAGATTTCAACTGGCGATGAAGAGGATGGGAGGTGAAATTCCGAGGCAGCCCCTCATGATTAGTGAATATAGGTCTGACGTGTGTGAGATGTCAAGACTGGCAATTCCGGTATTTGGCTATGCACCGGCAGCTACTTGACTCTCTCCCAGGCTTCGTTTTCTTCTTCCTTTACCAAAAAGAAAGGCCAATGTTGTTTATTTTATAGTTTTTTTTATATTATTATTACTACTACTTTGACAAACGACATGTTTGATTATAAAAGTAATAACTTTTGTTTTTTTTTTTTAAATTTGGTATGGTTTTTCTCCCTATTTTTTACTTTGCAAATTGCTTACTTTAAGTTTTTGTATGTATGGATTTCTTTCCTCAGTTTAATGTTTTAGGTGCTTGGTCAACTCAGGCTCATGGTATTGCCAAATGTCAACTAATGGACATTACATAATGAAGAAAGCAAAGCAACACTAACAAGCAACCCAAATTGTGACATTTAAGCTTTTTA
Source organism: Ficus carica (assembly GCA_009761775.1). NCBI lineage: Eukaryota > Viridiplantae > Streptophyta > Magnoliopsida > Rosales > Moraceae > Ficus > Ficus carica. Next base: position 11,875,216 of record CM019741.1, on the reverse strand, counting down.
TTTTAGACTATTTGCATAATTGGAAGCCTAATTTTAAAATACATTCATAAATTAACTTATTTGCAATAATAAATAAAATCTATAACTGACTATGTATATATTGACAAAATTACCCCTTTCTAAAAATTGATGGGAAAAATGAAAATCTAATTAGCTTCTATTTTCTAGGCATCAATTAAGATGTTCAAAATTTGGAAATCCCCAAATCAGTGGGATTTACATTTTCAATTACACAAAAAAAGCAACCCATATCTCCTAAAAATCGAAAAACTCATCTCCCGCCTGTCCCTTTCCTTTTCCACCGAAAAACCTTACTGCCGTTCCTTGTCATCATCTTCTCCAGCTACCATCAAACCAACCGCCGTCGACAATGGGTAAGAAAAACCCAACACACCAGTGTTTCAAAAATATTGAAAATCCCATTGAAGTTCGGTCGGCGTCCCCACACCAAAGCGATCTGGACGTCTTGCTTCAACATCCAACCATGCTTCTTCATCTCGTGCTAACAGGAATCGACAGGTATGTAAGGTTTTGATCATTTTCATATTAATAATGTTTATATGGTCATTTTGATGTCATGATTTGCTTTTTTTTTTTTTTTTTTTTAATGAAAATTTCATGACATGATTTTATCATTCTGTCATTTTCATATTGACCATGTCTCTGTGGGTTTCATTCATTCATTTTTTTTTAATGTTTTAGTCATTATTTTCATTTACAAATTTAATGACTAGGTCCATTGATAATTTTTGTTAGGGATTTGATCGTCTCTTTCAAGTGATTTAATTGATAAAGAAATCCTTGAGTCATTTTTATATTGTTTGAGTGTTTATGGACTATCAATTAATGCTTGAGCCATTTTTATATTGTCTGAGTGTTTATGGACTTCTAACCGGTTTGTTTTTTTTTTTTTAAAGGAAAATTTCATCATTCTATCTGTGTCATTATCATATTGATCATGTCTATGTGATGTGGGTACTTTTTTGTTTTTTTTAATGTTTTGGTCATTATTTTCGTATAGACTCGGCCCATTGATAATTTTGTTAGGTCATTGATATATTAACTGAGTGTTCATAGACTCCAAATCGAATTTTTGATTGTAATTGTTGATTGGTTTTGAGTCAATAGATTAAAAGATAATTGACTTTGATCCCAAAGATAGGGTATGTATATAATGTTGCTACAAATTTAACTTTAATTTTTCTATTTTCTTACCAAAATGACTGAGTCATTACTGTATATCATAGGTCATTATTAAGAAACTCCAAGCAACAACATCAGAGATTCATCATCAGTACTTGGAGCCGTTTGAATTTATTATACAATATTGACTTGGTTCACATAATTTTTTTTTTTCGTATAATATTAAGTGTTTTCGGATTTCAATTGGATATATATATATATATATATATTTTTTTTTTTAATAACGTACATTATGTGTTAGTCAATTGTTTTAGAGATTGTGTCATGATTAGTGTATTGGTTCTAATAAAAGTTTGATTTCGGTATCTATGTGCATATTTTTATCTGTTTTTGTTAATGATCATTAGCAAAATGACCATGTCATATTCTTTATATAATTAATTTAGAATGCATTGAAGAGAAACGATCCAATCAATTTTAAGGACATACAAAAACAACAATGACGATTTATCTCATTAATTGATGACATCAAGACAAGATTCTCAATATGATGTAGTTGGATCATTATCAAAAAGATTAGATAACATGCTAAGTAAAGTCATATGTAATATTGCATGGTCATTAATATATAGACTATTTCTATATCACCATACATAATATGTTGATAGAATTATGTATATAGTCGGTAAAATGTGAGTGCACAAGAAAAAAAAAGTAAGGACCGCAAAACAAGCAAATCCTAAATAACTACCCGTAAATACAAAATTATTTTGAAAAAATAAAATCAAATTCATAAAGAAGTATGAATAGAAAAAATCCTAAACTATAGGACTACTTTCTATCTAACAAATAGAAATACAACAATAAAACTAATGAAAGAAATAAAATAAATAAACATTTATTAAGAAAATTAATACTAAAAAAAAAAAGGTCCATCCTTAAAAAGGAAAAAAAATGATGGGATAATTGACTATATCAATTTTAAAATTTAAAAGTAATTGCATAAATTAAGAAGGATTGTTTTTGCATAAAATAAGGAGGTTTCATTGGCAAACGTTGATTGTGGAAGGGCAATTGTGGGAAGAAAAATCATTCAAATTCAAAATTCATTCAAATATATAAATAAGTTGGTTATTGACATATTTAAAAAAAGCTGGGTCAAAAATGACCATTTTATGTAAATACTTCTTTTATTTATTTATTTATTTATTTTGCTATTTTTGTTAACACTAGTCCTTGCACCGAATCATTGCATTGCAGGCTTACCACTTGACTAAGAAACCTTCGGATGTCTTTGGAGAGACACACACAAAGTACTTATAATTTAACAGTCTAATTTATAATTGAAACAATTGTATATTATGCATTCTAAATTTACAACAAAAAATTAGTCGAATAATTAGAACAACATTTATACCACTAATATAAAATAAAAGATCATATTATAAAAGCTTTAAACCAACGAAAAGTCGAGTTTTGGAAATTTTAACCTCTTGTTAGAGCAGTCTGTGTGCCATACCAGTTGTACCGTCCCTTATTGCTCATTTTTCTTTTTTTCTTTTCTTTTTTTTTTTTTTTTTTTTTTTTAACAATTAACAAAAGGGAACATCACAACTCTCAGCACAAATCGGTTTCCAATTGATCCATTCAAATGCAGGCACAAACCAGTTAAACAGGGTGGTTCCATTTGTAAGAAACGGAGTCAATTCCGCAACGCTTATTGCCGAACTTTGAAAGGATCAAGGAATGAATATGTTCAGTTCCGATAACAAATTTGACTCATTGAGGTAATTTTTTTTTTTTTTTTTTCAGTCAATATCAAATAACTACATTATTTTTCGTGGCACACATTGACAAAATCAGAAAAACAAAGTAAGACTTTATGCAGTGGACATGATGCAATCTATTGCCTCCTTGCAGATGCCGGTCATTGTGGCCTCCGGCCCGTAAACCTAAAGGCAAAAGGAGAAAGAATAATGAATAACATTTCAAGGAATTAAGCCAAAGAACATTATATTAATGGTCAGAAAAATGTCCCGAGCTCGCTCAGTATAACATGAGTTCATTTCCACTCAAGAAAGTGCAGGATTATGGTTGAGTTTGGCGTTGTGGTTGAGAACAATTTCATAGTTTCGGTATGATATATGTTCAAGTTATGAGTACTTTTCATCTCGAGGGTCAATTTTCTCAACCAAGGCCGCAAAGTCACAAGACAATTGACGTGTTTGGAGATTTCAGCCAAAAAAAAAATGGCATCTCATACCTCAAGGGGTACTCCGAGTTCTTCTCCCAAAGCACGCATTTTTGCCAAACCCGTCTGATAATTAGGACCACCTCTTCGAACAAATATGTGCATTCTCGCTGCCTGTAGCTTGGACTCCTGATAGGAGTTGAGAAAATACAGGCATGTCAAGAGCCAAAAAAAAAAAAAAAAAAAAAAAAAGAACAACAACAAAACAAAACAAAACAGTGGAGAAAAGATTAACTATATATTACGAGTGCCTTTAATGGCCCAACTAGAACATACCTTCTCCCTCAGAGCTCGAATAATCCCGTTAAAAGTAGCAGCGACGTCGGTAAAGTTAGCAATGCCCCCTCCAATCAAGAGAGCTCTCTTACGACCATCAGGATCGGCAGTTGCACACTGCAGTATGACGAAAGGGCAAATTCTAAATTTTAAATGTCAAGAACTTTAGCACTTCTACCTTGAAAACAAAATGCTGAAATCTAGTAACATTAACAGATTTTCTTACATCAATAACAACTCGAGCATATTGCAACACCTCTTCCTCATTTGGAGCTCCACTATACTCAGCATAGTTACCAAGCTCCGATGCATAGCCCAAATCTCCAACCTAGCAATACACAGGTGGGAAACCATGATAAAAGTGATATCAGTAGTTGCAAATATAGATAACATTGGTAGATTGTATTGTCTGGTAGCTTGGAACACTTACAGTGTCAGCATATATAACACTTGCGCCTCCTCCAGCGACCATTGTCCAGATGCGTCCTTTCGGGTTCAAAACAGTAAACTTCAAAGACGCACTTGTCTGTAACATTTACTCGAGAAACGATGAGTATATCTGATCACCACTATGTAAATTTCAATACCAAAACATATTCTGATGTTCAAAACTACTAAATAATATCATTCATTTTCAATGAAAAAGCAGGATTCGTATGTGAAATTACCTTTTCATCCAACGTATGAATAAAGCTTTCTGTGGCGCTCAGAACTCGACCAAAAGGAAGTGGGAACTCTATTGTTCCCCACCTGAGAATATTGGGAACGAAAAGTCAACACTCTGGAGGCTAGATTGGAACTGAACAATTTGAAAACAAGTTAAGCAGCGTAAAGTTCTTAAGAAACCAGTGAACTACTTTTGAAAGTTCTTGAAAGCAGCAGTGTCATCCAATTCTCCCCTCATATCCAGTGGATATGGCACTCCATTGACCAGTGTAAATGGATTCATTTCCAGAAAACTGAAGTCCAGATCTATTGAAATAAAATTAATAGTTAGAAGCTCAAAGTATTAGGGGAAAGTTTACTAAACCGTAAAGGAATGTAATGGGAAAGGTAATGGGATTGGAAAGCAAAGTAATGAAATAGGAAGGAGGATCATTGATTCCCTTTCTAGTGTTTACTTGCCTATTGGATGGTGTAAAAGGAAACAATTCCATTCCCTTTGTAGTGTTTACTATCCCTAGTAAGGTTAATCTTACTGATGTAATTACTAAAATATCCTTTTACATAATAAAAAAAACATTAGCTCATGAAAACTTATTAAGAGTATATGAGTAAATTTGATATGTATTCCCTTTGACAAGGAATCAATACCAAGGGGATATAAGGATTGGCATTCCCCTTCTTCATTCCCTATATTGTGTGGGGATCACTAAAATCTCATTCCCCATTTTGTAAGTAAATACATGATTAGGTGGGAAAGGGAATGACTACTCACTTTCCCTTTCCCTTTGATGCAAAGTAAACACGCCCTAGATGTTCTCAGGCAAAATTGAAAATGGGATGAACAATTTCAATGCAAAAATCTTCGATGCATATAAAATCAGCTGATTGGATAGGACACGTAATGTTACTGATCCCTTCTTTTATGCAGCTATAAAAAGTGTCCAAACGACAACCCCAGATAGTTATATATTTTCTTTTAAACCAGTTACCTACAAATCAAAAAACCCTTTAATATGTTACTTATGTCCTTATGATGTTCAAGAACTACTCATCTATGTCACATACCTTGAAATACAGCAAAGACTCCAATTATGAAGTCACCAATTTTTCCTCGTACCTGGGGTAATACAATTATCGTCATAACAGGGTATACAAAATCTATAGCAAACAACATAAAACTTGTGGGATACTTAAAAGGCACCAATTATGGAAACCTACTTTTCTCTCCTTCCTTTTCTCTATATTGTTTCCTTAAGTAGTAACCATGAAGGATATAGAGAAAATAAAGAAAATAGCATACAAGCACCTAAAATGTTTTACTGTTAGCAGTAACAGAAAGGGGAACAAATGATTTGGTCATGTTAGACTCCAATGACAATTCATTTGCATAGAGGTTTAACTGGCTATAAAAATACTTGTCAAATATCAAACTACTCAAGCTTATTATTCAAGTTATTAAACTCTACGTCATTTTATTCTCTAATGCTCAAAACAACAGTGACTCCATGTTCAGCAAGTGCCACCAAAGACAGCGTTAGACAATTAGGACAATCTGGTTTGAGAAAATTTACACATATAAATGCTCATTGAAAATCCTCTGATTTTGCAAGCGACACCAAAGATAGAGTTAAACAATTAGGACAATCCGGTTTGAAAGAAGGTAGAAACGTTCATTGAAGATTGTAGAATTTTGCATCTATCATCAACATAATACTTGTTCTGTTTCTCTACGAAAACTAGTAAAACATACACTTGATCTTTACGTAAGCATAGAGAAAGTAACATTCACGCCTACCTCCAATGGAAGAGTAGCTATCAAAGGAGCGCATGCCTCCGCGTTCATTGGTTTCTCGGTTGGAAGGAATATAGTCTTAACCTGAAGTAATCAAAATTTACCAAGTTCCATAAGAAATTATGACACATATGTGAATTACAAGGAGAATTCTATGGTAGTAAGGCAAAAGAAAAAAGAGTAAGAAGTAAGAAGTAAGCACAATAATGAACATTCAAATTTTCATAAAATTCATCAAACTTTCATACTAGAATTTCATCATATTCCATTACACTGTTATACTTTTTTTAATCTGATATGATAATGATTTGGTTTAATGGCTTAGAACTATGTCTTACCGATATGAATTCTTTTAGCAAGGGTGAAATCTTCATGAAATATAATTCATTCTCCAATTTATGATAAACAGGGGAAAATAGAAAGCAAATCCAAAGAATCAACAAGACTTTGATAGAAAAATGAGATATTTTCTTGACACCACACTACCTTATCCCAGTTATCTTCGATCTCAATACCCCCACACTCGGAGAAGCTAATAGTCGAACCGAGCCTGTCGGAAACTATTGAAAGGTAATACTCTTGATCATGAGGAACAAACGGTTCCACAATGAAAGTTGTTATCGGTGCCTTGCAACCGCCCATCTCAACCTAAAAAAAAAACATAAATCCAATTAAAAAAAAAAACAACTAAATCTAAATCCAAAACAGCTTAATCTTTTTGCTTAATCCGAAATTGAACTTCGATCCGATTAATCTAATGATCACCTCCTTTCCAAGGCGTGCCTTGACGAAGTCAGCAACTTGAGCAAGATCCAAATTCAAAGCCACCAAGCCACTCTTCCCACGCTTCCCGAACAGCATGTCCGGTTTGACCACCAGCCTCGTCGAGGAAAGCCATGGCTGCTGATTCGTCAGCTCGGCGAAGTCCGTTCCTTCCGTCACCTAAACAAATATATACATATACAGATATATATAAACATAAGAGACCAGTTTTCAGAGATTTTCCCGGGAAAATGAAACAAACAGAACATGTAAGAGAGAATGGGGAACCTGAGCGGAGCAGATCTGGAGGTCGATTTTGGCGAGGCGCTTGAGGTGTTCCTTAAGGAGCCTCTTGGAGTCGTACTCTCTGATCTTCTTCCGAGCCATTGTCGAGCTTTAGCTAGAGAGAGAGAGAGAGAGAGAGAGAGAAGATTGAACAAGTGTCAGGCTTTGCTAGAGAGAGAAAGAGTTAAGTAAAGACTAAAAGAGAGGTTGGTGAGGAAGTGGGAGTTGGGTTTGGTTTGGTTGGTTTGGTTGTGGGGGGGAGGGGCGTGGGTGGGTGGGTGGGTTGGTCAATTACATGAGTGGGCGACCTTCGCCGCCAGCTTATAACAGACGACGGAGCGCAGCCGGTAGTTGTCTTATTTATTTTAATTTCTAAATATGCCCCTCCATTTTCTTTTTATATCTAATATGCCCCTCCATTTGGCAAACAATTTTTTCTTTTTTCTTTTTTCTTTTTAATTAAGATAAGTTGGAAAATGGGGTTTTTTTTTTTTATTGTAAGTTTTTTTTTTTAAATATAATTGTCTGAAGTTTTATTAAATTAGAAAAATTATCATTTTTTTAATTATCAATTAGTGATTGATTAATCGTATCCATATATATATTTCTAACTGGTCAACAATAGTTAATCAACATTTTAATGATCACCTGTCACTGTCTAACATATAAAAAGTTCAGTTATTTTTTCTTTCAAAAACTGTCTGTTTATCTAATTTTTTTTTCTATCTCTATAATTTCCTATTTTTTCTTTTATAAAAGTATAGGATTTATGAAACCTTCTAACATGTAAAATTATAAGGTGTAACATAACACTAGCTTGTTATAAGTATTCCTTCAAAATGAAAAAGTTTGTGATAATTATTTTTATTTTTATTATTTTAATTTTGAAAGCTATTGAAACAGAAAATAGATATCCTCTCCGTTTAATAAGTTAATTGGACTTAGATTTTTTAAGTTAGAGTTGGTTAACTTTTTAAAAACTAATTATAAATTTTGTTGATTTTTTTAAAAATATATATATAATTTAAGAAGTTAAAATATAATTTAATTTAAGTTGAATTTAAATGTCGAATAGAGGAGCTGTCATTTTTCCTTTTAAAAAATAGATGTCCTTCGTTATCAGTGCTTTGTGAAAGATGAAAAGTTTTTGTTTAATTTATATGTAAATGGATTAGTACGTGGTAAAAAAAAAATAGATAATAGGATTACGTGTGGGGCACAATTACTCGAGCAGGGACTTTTTTTTTTTTTTTTTTTTTTTTTTTTTTTTGAGATAAAAGTAGGGACAATATTAGAAGTTAGAAAAGGTGACCAAATTGGAGGGGAACAAAAGTAGAGAACAAGGCCCGTTCTTTTTTATGAATAATAACTAGTAAAAGAAGCAATCTTAAGACAAAAGATTGTTCATCATTTACATTCCATTTGTTTTGGGGTTTTTGCTATTTGTCTTTCACTTGTTAGGCTCATTTCGTACGGACTTTTGCATTGGATGATGGTTAACTCAATAATTCAAATATTAAGGGTCTATTCGGTGAATGAGTTGAGTTTGAGATGAGATAAAATTTTTAAATTTGAGTTAATTAGACTTTTTAAAAAGTAGTTATAAACTTTGTTGACTTTTCAAAAAAAGACAAAAATTGAGATGAAAATTTTGAATTGAGTTTTAGTTAAGTTGATTCACCAAACATAAGCTAAATCTAAAATTATTTTCCTTATTTTTCAAGAAAATATGAGTTAAATTGCGTTATTTTATCACTGTATGTTATAGAGTTATAGTCATATATGTAGTGTATTCTTTTCGAAATTAAATTTAGGCTTCATTTGACATTTCAATTAAACTATAACTAAACTGTACTTTTTCATCTCAGTTTTTATCTTTTTTTCTGAAAAATCAATAAAAATTATAACTAATTTTTAAAAAATCAACTAACTCCAATTTAAAATTTCATCTCTAATCAACAAACCAAACGCAAGGTTAGTTGTGAAAAAAGTTGAAAATATACTAGGGTTTTTGTTGTTATTCCGTTAAGATGTCATATTATGTATTTACTGGGATTAGTAAGAAAAATATGGTGTAAACAAGAATGACTTTTTTTTTAATTTTGGTTCTTTAACTTTCAATTTGGAGTTTTTGGTTTTTGACAGCTTTGATATCTATATTAAAATTTACAAAATTTTTTTGAAATTTAATGGTGATAATTACGTGCATATCGTATACTAATTGAAAACTTTAATGAGATTGTTACTTTAATTATAATAAAGAGGTCATTTTTTTGCTATAAAATTTTATGTTACCACGTTTAATACATTTGAATTCCAAGAATCTTTTGTCCACTTTATTATCATGAGCAAAGTTGTAAAAAAACAAAAGTTTAAAAAGTAAATTTTCAAAACTAACTATTCATAAATTAAAATGACAAAATGTTATAGGGTGTTTACAATAAAAAAATTCTAATTATTTTTTGTCTATTTTATTTTTAAATAAACTTAAGTTTCATTGTTCACATATGCAACTCGATTTAAAACAAATTTTAAAAGTTCATGACTTTATTATTTCAAGTCAAAATGAAATGTTTTTTTTTTAAATTACACAGAATTTTGAGAGAAATAAAACAAGTTCCATATTGATTTTTTTTACCGTACACATTTTAAATTTTTACACTTTTTTAATTCCAAATAGTAATTCACCTTCAACGAAAACATTAAATTCTAAAACTCAACTCAATTAAACTTTAATCAATACTACTTTAAATTCAAGCAAACTAACCAAACAATCTCTCAATTAATAATTTAGGGACTTGTGACGTTTGGTGCATGACACAAAAGAAAAATGTGGCATGTGACTTTGGTGGGATGAGGTCACGTGGGAAAGAGACCTGCGGCTGTCCGACCCGAGCCACCAATAATGCCACTTTAATTATTATTTTTCCCATTGTACTAATGTCCGAAAGAGGATACGTTTTTTTTTTGTCTAGAAAGCTGAAGAGAATATTGATAACAATTAGCTAATATTCAGTTAAAACAATAAATAAATATCTAATATATATATGGTCATTTGCTACACCTGCACTGCACGGATGAATCTGTACGTTACTCTAATTATTTTTTGTAATTAAAAGCGAATTATTCCATATACTTTTAAGCTATATTCACAAAGATAAATATACACATTATACGTTTACCCAAAAAAAAAAAAGTATACACATTTTACCAAATTATTAAACATACAAATGTCAAGCCAAATCTAAATTTTGGTTGATGAGATTTAGATTTCTCCCTAGCTACAAGTATCAAAATGTGGATCTCAATGTCATCCAGTAGGATATTAAGATTACTCGACAGCATATCAAATATTCAAACAATCTTTTATAAAGATCCATATACTATATGAGAATGGCTATCTTTATAAAATTATTTCAATGCAATTACCTCACCCGCTAATCCTATATATATATATATATATATTGTAAATTGTTTGGAAAAAAAAAAAAAAGACAAAAAGAGCTCCAGTATTAATGAACCATTAGAATAATAGACAAAACACTAATGATATCAAAACGACACGTTCAGTCTCTCTAATCAATCGAGACAAGTTAATAATATTAGGGACACCAATTCTAATATCTAATTCTTTAAGAACTCTCTGGACATGCTTTTTGTTATTTTATAAAGAGCATGACAATTGTGAGAATTAGAATTCTCTATATACATACATGTGTGTGTGTGCGCCTTGAAAAAAATTCATGCAAGAATTGATGCATTATGAAGAATTCATTATCCTGCCATTTAGTATTTACAAAATACAAAAAGTTACATCATAAGACATTCCATCATCCGTATCTGCTCACTTTCTATGGTCACCATATATTTACAAGAGTGTGTGTATATATATATACATATATAGGGAATTTTGATTTGTTTTTATGTTGGCGGTGGCTAAAATCAGGATACTTATAATAAGGTAATTCTCATCGAAACAAGAAACCCAAAGCAAATACTCTTTCAAGCCAATATTAGGCACTTTGAGCAACTTCAACTTCTGCAAAAATATTCAAACAAAGCAAGATTTAAAGCATATTTAGACACTGAAAATTAGTAGAATTAAAAGCCGATTCGATTAGACTTACCGTTATAAACGCCGCAGGATCATCAAGACTTGAGGATCCAAGAACAACTTGCCTCTTCAGCTTGGCCGTAAGCTTGTGGCAAACTCTGAGATGAACATGATTCAAATAACATTAAAATTAGACCCCCTATAGTATAGTGCATAACAAAAATAAAATAAAACAGAATCCGCCTTATCTTAATCGCAACACTTGACCTACCTCCGATCTAGTAGCTCCACCGGCGATGAATACTAATAGACGCGGGGCCTTTGGGAAATCGCTACTGAATGAACAAGAGCACGGTAGGCAAAGGAGAGGATTATGATTCAAATAAGAAAAGAAATATCGAAAAAAAGCGTGACGTAAAAAGTTTGCAACATCACAAGATTGTGGACTAAACCTTGAATTTCCATCATCATTAGTTACCGGCTGCCAAGCCTGCCGAGGCCAAGTAGAAGGCCGTCTTGACTCCTTGAAACCGGCCAATGTATACACGGATAATCTTCCTTCGACAGTTCGCCTTTACTATGTTTCTCAACCCTTTACTAAGTTTCTCAACAAGCTCCTGAAAAAAGATGAAAAGAAAGTATGTTGCTCATGAAAAACTCTTCCATTCCACGCTCTTAAATTAGACGTACCTCGATGATGGGATAGAAGTGTGGGAGCTGCCATGTTTCTTCTTCTTCCGTAGCGCCTTTTTTTCTAACTGCACGGTTCTTCTGAAGATGCTTCAAATCTTTTGTTGGTTAGATGTGTTTTTCAAACATTGAAAATACGAGAGCATCATTAATCAACAAAGACATTACCTCATGAATACGAGACTTGGAAAAGGTAGAACTCGTCTCGCTTTTCTGAGAATCAGAAGAATGTCCCGCAAGCAACCTCGTATTGTTTACAGCATTGATATCACTCGCTTGTACTTTCGCCAGCTAAAAAAACAAACAAATAACATGATCATGAACAAGATATTAATAGATATTGGATGACTAATCTCCTTGTACTCGTAGTTTGTTTGCACGATTAAGTCGATAAAAGTTGCGAATTTTCTGTGAAAAATGTTAATGTGCTTCTCATATTGCTGCATAAAGTGCAAGAGTTTGATTAGCTAGTAGGTAACGGATGACAAAATATCAACCTTCATCAAATTGTAGCCCATTTCACCCTCGAAAACTTCGGGATAAATGGCTGGAAGGATCATCAGCAAGCGCAGCTTGTGTTCACGAGTTGTATCCTGCATAAAAATTCAGTGTATCTGTCATTAAAATAGATATCAACATGGAGTGACGTATACCATCGTGTATCTATCTCAAAAATATCTTACATCTTTCGATTCGAGATACTTGATTACATCATCAATTCCAGCATCTCCAAAAACAAGATCCTGCTCTAGCCGTCCGAGTTCTCGGAGCCCAAACTTCTTAATAATTTTGTTAAGTTCCCCAGCAATCTGGACCAATGAAACAAAATTCCTTAAAACCACAACATAACATTGAACAAAATACTTGAACTCGACGGATTTGTAGGGCTAAAACAATCCATTACAGAGAGCAATACTATCGTTTCCTGTTAAAAAGAACTAACCTCTGCATGAAGACTGACATAGCGTCGTATGTCCATTCGTGCACATAGCGTTTTACAAGTAAATCATGACACATAGCGTCGTATGTCCATTCGTGCATGACAGGAGTGATCTGAAAATCCGAAAAATAAATATATCACAATAAAAACGAGTAGAAAATCTCACCTCTAGATCATCTAATTGATCTGATATAATTATAATGCTGCAGCAAGCATTGGAGGTAACATATAACTAACATGCATATGCAAGTAAAAACCTGATCTATGGATCTGTCGAGGATTAACAAATCGCATATTTCCGTCCTCGGAAAGAAGTCGGGGTTGGAATTCTTGTATTTCATAAGACAGTCAAACACTTCAGCTGCGAGCTTTGTAGGAATTAAATCACGGAAAGTTGTGATTGTGGTTGCATTAAGAGACTCGGCAGCTCGCGGAAGCGCACAAATGGAAATTCCTATGATAAAAAGCAAAAGTGATTCAGAGAATTGCCAGCAAAAAAAGATGAATGAATCATCTATATATGTACCTTCAAAGAAACAAAAACCATAGCAATACGAGCAGCCATCTCCTTCAAACAAACAGTGCCTTTGTGTGTATCCTCCTCATTCTCATAAAGCTCCGCTAAGGCGCCCTCGTTGTTAGTAATAAAACCCTGCACAGGAGATGACAGATAAAAAATGAAACTGATAAACATGGCAAGAAGAAACAGTCACACGGTGAATTCTATTTGCATCAAGTTCGTGATTACATAAATTTGTGAATATGGTTTCCAATAAAGTAATTTGGGCGTAGCGTCGCATACCAGGTTGTCTACAACCAAAAATTCCAAATTCATCTGCACATGTTCAACCAAACAAGTCTTTACTGATTAACTTCAGAAAAATTAAAAAATAGGAGAAACAAAACTTGCTGAACAATGAAACAGTTCCTTCGAGATTAGCCATCGTAATGAGAACTTATTTTCTATAGATTATAAGTTGATCATTACCTCTGCACACGCGCCCAAGCGATCTTTCAGAGTTGCACAACTCTTGATGCGATTCCACAATTCTTTAGACAAACGTGAACTAAAGAAAAGAAACGCCCTTCACAAAAAAAAAAAAAATAAGGGGATTATGAGCCGAATCCTATTAAGACACTATAACAAGTGACACACGAAAAGGTTAAGAACACCAACAGCTAGAAAAGAAGAAAAAATGCTTACGTACTTATTGTATAAAGGCGATCATCCAGCCATGTCGGACAAGAATGCATTGACACTGCCCCAAAAATAAAAGAAAAGGGCGAGTGACACAGAGAAATACAACATAGATTTACTGGTTTATATGCAATAGTGGTTCGGAAAAAGGATAAACAGGTACAAGCAAGAATAAACACACGTTAAGGGATCGGTTCTATACAAAATAATTGGATAACATTACAAAATATCGAATTAGATTTTAGTTCAAGATTCAAGAAATCAGAATTAAAAGACAAAGGAAAGATATTTTACTTCTCTTCAGTTGGCTGGATGAAGTAGATAGCACTGAGAGAGGGGTATGGATGCCAGATCTTATTCAAGCTTACGAGTGCTGCAAAAATAAACAAGAAAATCGTAAAAAATCACGGCTATAAAAACAATTAAAAAAAAACCATTGTTAAAATCAGCTCATATCCTATACAAATATGAAAAGAAATTGTGTGATTTCATAATTTTAACTAACTGAGCTTTTTGTACTCACTAAAAACGTGCTAATCATGTGCTTCGGATTGCTTGAGTGAGTAAGATACTGCTTTCAAAGTAAATTCGTCCACAATAAGTACCTACAACACGTTGACCCGAGAGCCAGTGTTGATAGCTTGTTTGGCACTTCGGCTGACGATGGTTTTTAGACACTATTTAAAACAACTATCATTTTTACTCACAAAAATTTGAATTAACGGTCTGTGTTTGCTTTTCAAACCTATGATTCAAACGGGGCTAAGAAACTTCTACCTTCCAATAAGGGTCTTTTGCTTCAACCCTCCGGAACATTTCAAGTAATCCTAAAACATATTGAAATAACAATAATCTTAAAAAACATACAAGTTGACCAAAAGTATTGCTATTTTGAGAACTATATTTTGCTCACGATTACGGCAGTTTTGCATGAGATCAGCCATTCCCAACCGACAAGGTCTTCAAGAACGGCGGCGGCCTATCGCAACGAAGTTGGTCTGCGTCCCATCTCCGGCAGCCCCTACTTCTCAGGTTTACTTTGCATCAAAGGAAAAGGGAACATGAGTAGTGATTTTCTTTCCTATTTCATCTGCACGTGTTTACTTATAAAATATGTAATGAAGATTTTTAATTATATATATTCTTAATAAGTTCTTCTATGACAATAATTATTTAGTTGGGAAGTCCACAAATGGACGGTAGAAAGGCCGTTATACGTAGATATAATAAACATATGTTTACATATATCAATATATATAACATATTATCCCTTATCTATTGAAATTCAAGCTTTGCTCTAAAAATATATATATTTATATATATATTTACACTGCAGGAAGTTATTCAGTGAACCGAATATATTATAGCCTAACAGGCCACAGGTGGGGCTTGGCCAGCCTGCATGTGTATAGGTAAACTAAGCATGCATTTGGTGTTATGGTTTGGATTAAAATGTGTTTGAAAAAAAATATATATTAATATGAAGCTTGTTTCGTTTGTCTCGAAATTTTATGCAATTTAAAAAAAAAAGTATTTCATTTTGACTTGTCTATGTAAAGTTACGGACTTTTAAAATTTAGGTTATAAAATTGTGTAAATAGTGAAGCTATAGAAAAAATATTAAAATTGGATTATAATTTTATGGTTTGGATTATAGATCCAAGCACATGCTTAGAGTTATTAAATCTAAGTGGGCTAGCCCGTGGGCCTAGAATCTCAGCCCAGCCCAGCCTCACCTGGACCTGGACCGTCACAGGTGACTATGTAGACCAAGCCATGGCCAGCCAACAGGGCAAAGAGACGGGCTAATCTGACCTGCATTTACAGCTTTATAAAAGACAAAAGAAACAAACGACATAGATGATAGAGCTATAAAGTGGTATAAAAACCTGATAAATGACAAGTAAAGGAGAGTGACAAGCTATCAATTATCAAATTGAAAATAAAATAAAATAAATAACAATTATACTTCTGAAACTAGAGAGAAAAAATGACATAGAAACGAGAGAAGACAAAAATTGGAGAATCAATAAATTAAAATAGAAAACAGCCATGTTAAATACAGTCAACAAATGAACACGAAGACAATAAATACGTAAAACAACATGAAAAAAAAACTTGTTAATGAAAACAACGTGCTAAAACTATAATATATTTAACGATAAATTGGCAAATGATGGTCACAAAAATGATGAAATTACTCTGGATTGTTCTGGGCGCCATGGGAAGATGTCTCGTAGATCACAACCATATACCTCAAGGCCTGTAGCTCCCCCATTAGATGAGCTGACGTGCCATCATCTGACAACTTGGAAGTTAAAAAGGATGTCCTAATTGAAATTAAGCATGCATTTTAACGCACAATCCAAATTTTAAAATTATAATCTAACTTTTATATTTTTTTTTCTGTTTCACTATTTACACAGTTTTGTAATTTAAACTTTAAAATTTCATAACTTTGCATACATAAGTCCAAATGATATTTTTTTAAAAAAATATTACATATAATTTCGAGACGAACGAAACAAGCTTTATATTAATTTTTTTTCCCGAACTACATTTCAAGTTTTGTACACTTTTTAACTCAAATAATCCAAATATCTTGATAAACATACAATCAATTTAAATTTAAATTATACAATCTAAACATTATCACCAAAAGCATTTTAAGCTCCATGATTGGCCCATGTATTTTGGCAGGCCAGGCCTGGCCGGACCAGCTTGTCGATCCTACCGCATATTTACGTCTCAAGTCTCACACCAAGTTGACCACCTTACGTGACTGCATCCACTTATTATCGTCCAATTAGTGCAAATAACATATTTTCAATTAAGGACAAAAATGAGGGTATGTCCTCATGTAATTTTTTTTTTCTTTTGTTATCCTATAGTTTTTAAGGACGGTACTTTTTAGTATATAAGAGTTTAATACCCGTGCGTTACACGGGGAAGGAAGAAAAAATAAAAATGAAAAAAAATTGAGTATTATATAATAAAAACAGTTAATTAAAATATAGATTATGATTACACTAAGTATATATTTTTTTTAGTATTTACTATTATAATATTAAAGTACATACATTCATGTTTATAAGCATAATTTTCCTTAAATAAAAAAGTACAAATAATAAATAAAATTAAAAAAATTTGAAAAATCAAAGGGATAACAAAATTACGGGGTAAATTTAATAAAATAAAAACCAATTAAATTAACAAATAAACGTAAATATAATTGGTACATTACATCAATTATATATTAGTTTGATATAATATATTAATAAATAACATAATGTTATAAAATTTTGAATATAAATTATACAAAGGTAATATGTTTTGACAGTGCCAATTTTCTAAATTTTATTTAATTCAACATTTTGTCGATTTTGTATATTTTATTATTTATGTTGTTTTATTTTACATATTTCAAAATAAATCAACAAATTATTACTTTTCCTTCTATAATTAAATTTATTTAAGCGAAATATTTAAAGATTTTTGTTGTAGTATTTTTTTTAAAAAAAAACTATATTTATTAAGTTAATTAACAATATTTGACTTTGTTAATAATTGTAACCCAAAATTTTTTTTTCAGTGTAGTGAAAACGGTAGAGAGAGAGGCACAACATAATTGTAGAGAAAGAAACAGTAACCACTCAATGGGCGGCAGAGAGAAGGGAATATTGGGGTTTTGGGGGCAAAAAGGTCCACGCACTGTGGACAGATGCTCATTAGGCAACCCAGTGAGGGCAAAAACGTCCTCGCACTTAGCAAGGGCAAAACCGGCCATTCCCTGTGGGCAGCCCAACCGGCAGAGGGGTGAGGAAGGGCAGAAACGTCATTCCACTGTAGCAACCGAAATTTCACATGGGTAGAAGGGCAAAACCCGCATAGTACTATAGAAGAAATAGTGAAATTTACCTCTCCTTTAGTATATTAGTATAATTTCAAATGTTTGATGTCATGTATGTCGAAAGAATAAAAACAAACATGATATGCATTCCTGATAACCGGCATGTCCTTGCATTATTTTTAAGGTTGTTTTTGCCTAGCCCGCCTAGCCTAGCCTAAACATCAGTTGGGCCTTAGGCCCACATCTTATTCGGTTTTTTTTTTTAAATAAAAACTTTGAACCTGTTTGAGGGTACAACTAGAGTCTGATTTTCAAATGTGTTTGTTTGTTTTTTTTTTTTTTTTTCTCAATTCAAAATTATTTTTTATTGTTTATATTTTCAAATATTTATAATGAATTTAAATTTTATAAACTTATAATTTTGTTATTTTAAATATAGATTAGATAATTTTTTTAAGTGCATAAAATTTTAAGAAAAATGAATTAGGAATCATATTGTTCTTTTTTTATTTTTTATTTTAAGATTTAACACGTTTTCTCTAAATCACATCCCCAAATCTCTCCTAAATGAACCTTTTATATCTATATAATAAATAGAAAGGAGAAATTTTTTTACAGTTTTACGTTTTGGGGTTTCTTGGGCTTTTGATCAGCTGACACACAGGGAGAGAGAAGGTAGGGAAGGAGAGAGAGATAGAGAGAGAGGGGTAGTGCTGGGAATTCGGGCCGCCCGGCCCGAGCCCATCGGGCTATTGCAAAAATTCAGGTCGGCCCGGCCCTATTTTTTAAAATATAAGCCCGGGCCGCGGGCTTAGAGCGGGCCGGGCCAGGCCTAATTTTTAAAATTTTTAGTTAATTTTATTTTTTATTTGTAATTTTTGAATAAATTATATTTTTATTTATATTATAATTGCTTAGTTAATACTTAATAATTATAATATTAGTTAGTTAGTTAACTTAACATTATAATTAAACTTTTAATTTTAGTTTTTCAATATTATAATTATTTATCAGTGTTTGCTTAGTAGTTATTTTTGATTAAATATTACTAAATTGAAAAATAAATTAAGCACATAATAAAAATTATAAATTTTATTAAAAAAATAAGGATACAAAAAAGAGAATATAAAATTGAAATATAAAATTTTATTAATGTCATGATTGCCTCATTAAAAACTTTACTAAATAAAAGGGATAAAACCTCAGTAAAGAAAAAAGAGTGCAATCTTAATTCATATTTACAATTTTACAATGAAAAAATATATCAATCAGCATCAACAACCGGAAGAGGGAGCCGCAGGAGCATTGTCAATATCATCGTCATCGATTATGGTCATTTCGTTAAAGTGTTGGAGTATCTCTTGACCTTCTACTGTATATTGCAACCTTTTATCTGCATGTTCCCAATCTTTTAGGCATTTAAGCACCTCGACCATCTCAGGTGTTATTGAGATCCTCCGATCTTCAATTATCCTTCCAGCTGTGCTGAATGCTGATTCAGAAGAAATTATCGAAACAGGAATAGTTAAGATGTCACGTGCTAAACGGGAAAATTATCCTTCCAGCTGTGCTGAATGCTGATTCAGAAGAAATTGTCGAAACATGAATAGTTAAGATGTCACGTGCTAAACGGGAAAGCACTGGAAAATTTATCGACTGCAACCTCCACCAATCTAAAATTTTGAAATCTTCATTATTTGTAGTTGAGTCTAGCAGTGAAAAATCTGTATCTAAGTATTTTGTGAGCACCGAGTGTGTCGTACTCGTGGTAGTTGAACTTGTTGAAAGTGGACGAGTAACACTCGAACTTGATGAAGAGCCCGATCTTACTGGGGCAGAGAAAAAACCAAAAACTTTTTTCTTTTTCCGATCACTAGCAGTTGGAAGAGTTTCTTCGGTTTCAATGTTAACTTGCTGCCCGAATTTATTCTGATAACTTGCAAAAATCTCAACTAACTTGCATTTAGTCTTATTAAATGTTAAAGAATACGTTGAAGCAAAATCTACATTTATATGTTCAGAAATATGAGTAAGACCATTATAAAGACCATTTAATTTAACTATAGGATTTAAAATAATAGCAATGCAATATAATAAAGGCATGTTATTGTGATCCCAGTATTTCATAAACTTTTTCTCCATTTTTTCTATTATTAGTTTAAATAAATCATCATTTCTATATTCAGAAAACAATGAAGAAATAAGCATTAATTGGGCGGAAACTAGTGGAGAAGTGGGATAATAAACACCAGACAATAAAATAGTAGCATCATAAAAAGTTTCTAAAAAATAAATCATTATTTCAGCAATAAACCAATCAACATCAGATAATAAAATCATATTATGCTTTGTATTATAAAACATAGAAATAACATTATTATATTTTATTGCATTTTTTAACATTTAATAAATTGAGTTCCACCTTACCGGCATATCAGTCCCAAATTTTCGAGGTTTTAAACCTTCTGTTTTGCAATACCTCTTAAATTCAGCAATGCGAGGATTTGAATTATGTATCAAAAGGAGAGCATTACGAATATTTTCTATGTTACTACTTAACAACTTCATACCTGATTTTACAATGAGTTTGATGATATGACATGCACAACGTTGATGTAATAAAATTCCACCAATATATTCTGACAAGTTGTTCTCAAGAAAACGAATTGCTGCGTTATTTGCCGAAACATTATATAGGGTGGTTGAAATAATGCAATTGCTAACGCCAAATTCATTTAAAACACTCATAATATTATCATTAATATTTAAAGCATTGTGAGAATGATCAATAAGTCTAAAGCCAATAATTCTTTTTTATAATTGCCACTGGGATCTAAATAATGTGAAACTACACTAATATAATATTGGTTTGACCTAGCAGCCCAAATATCAGATGTCAATACAATACAAAATGTGTTTGTATTCATATAAGATATTAATGTAGTGCATTTTTTACTATAATAAGATATAATATCACTCCTAATAGTTTTTCTAGTAACGGCAGAAAGATCTTTGAATATGCTCTTCATAAAAAGTATTTTCACCAAAACTAATAAGTAATTCTGTTGAAGCAATTAAACGAGCTAGAGATTCTCTAGCTACCATGGGATCATAAGAAAAAGTACCTACTGAGCCATCGGAGTTGATTTTAAGAGTGCTATGTGTCGGCTCCCTTCCTTGCAATGTTTCTCAGCACATTTTTCACCATGAGCTAATAAGTGGCGAGTCCTACTTGAGCTGTTAGCAGTTAAAGTTTTTTGGCAATACTTAAATTTTGCTAGTCTTGTTTGTATTTTTTTGCCGTCGGGGCCGAAGTCCTCTTTCTGCACAATGTCGAAGAATTGCCAAGCACGTGAAGTGGTTCTAGCAGCAGTATCTTTTGGCTTTTTTGGTGGACAACTGGTGCTTCCCGAACTACTTCTTGATGGTGCCAACATTGGACTTGGTGGCATTTGAGTATTGAAACTCCTACGTCTGATCTCAAGGACATTGTCGCTAGCCTCCATACGGGAAATCTCCACTTCTTCGATGCTGCGGTCGTCCATCCCGTAGTAATTATCATCAAGATTAACAATTGGTTGTTGAACATTTGGATTTGGATCCATTTTGATTTTTTTTTTTTTTTTGTAGGAAAGTAAATATTAGAAATTTAAAATTTAGGAATAATGAGTATGGACAATATGAGTTATTAAAAAGTAGAGAAATAACAAGAATGAGGATTATAAAAATAATGAGAATATGAGTTATTGTAAATTTAGGAGATTAAACAAAAAAAATTATAGAATATTAATTATTGAATAATGAGAATTGAGAAATTGGAAATAAGAGAATATAGAGAAAGAAATTAGAGAATAAGAGATTGAAATGAGAGATGAGAGAAGATGTGTGAAAAAATGAAAAAGTTGAAGTGTATTTATAGAATGGGAGAATGAAATTTAAAAAAAATAAAAAAAAAATTTAAAGTTTTTAATTAAAAAATTATTATTATTAAAAAAAATTTAAAAACTTTGAACCAACGGCTGTAATAAAGCCGTTGGTCACTACTCACTTTGTCCAACGGCTATGTACATATAGCCGTTGGTCCCAAGTCCAAAGTTTTTTTTTTTTTTATATATATATAATATAATATTAATATTTAATATATATAATTTTTTTAAATAAAAATTTTAAAAATAATTAAAGTTTTAATAAAAATAATATATATAAAATTTTAAATAGCGGGCCAGGCCGGGCAGGCCCATTGGGCTTAAATATTCGGGCCGGGCCATCGGGCTTAAAAGGAGAACCCAGCCCGCCTTTTACTATCGGGCCGGGCTTAAATTACGGGTCGCGGGCCGGCCCGTTTGGCCCGGCCCAAATTCGCACCTCTGGAGAGGGGAGTACTTTTGTTGGGTTTTGTGTTTTTTTTTTTTTTTTCCACTGACACTGAGAGAGAGAGTGAGTGGGGTTGAGTGTTTTTTGGGGTTTGTTTTCTTTTCTCACACATAAGTAGAGATGGGAATTTGGGCCGGGCCGGCCCGCGACCCGTAATTTAGGCCTGGCCCGCATTCTATCGGCCCGGTAAAGCTCGGCCCGATAGTAAGAGGCGGGTTGGGTTCTCCTTTTAGGCCCGATGGGCTGGGTCGGGCCGGCCCGAATATTTAAGCCCAATGGACCGGCCCGGCCCGGCCCGGCCCGACCTGCTATTTAAAATTTTATATATATTATTTTTATTAAAACTTTAATTATTTTTAAAATTTTATTAAAAAAATTATATATATTAAATATTAATATTATAATATTTTATTATATATATATAAAAAGAAAAAAAAAAACTTTGGACTTGGGACCAACGGCTATATGTACATAGCCGTTGGACAAAGTGAGTAGTGACCAACGGCTTTATTACAGCCGTTGGTTCAAAGTTTTAATTTTTTTTTAATAATAATAAATTTTTTATTAAAAACTTTAAGATTATTATTTTTATTTTTTTAAATTTCATTCTCCCATTCTATAAATACCCTTAAACTTTTTCAGTTTTTCACACATCTTCTCTCATCTCTTCTTTCAATCTCTTATTCTCTAATTTCTTTCTCTATATTATATTATTTCCAATTTCTCAATTCTCATTATTCAATAATTAATATTATATAATTGTTTTTTGTCTAATCTCCTAAATTTACAATAATTCATATTCTCATTATTTTTATAATTCTCATTCTTATTATTTCTCTACTTTTTAATAACTCATTTTGTCCACACTCATTATTTCTAAATTTTAAATTTCTAATACTTATTTTCCTACAAAAAAAAAAAAAAAAAAAAAAAAACAAAATGGATCCAAATCCAAATGTTCAACAACCAATTGTTAATCTTGATGATGATTACTACGGGATGGACAACCGCGGCATCGAAGAAGTGGAGATTTCCCGTATGGAGGCTGGCGACAATGTCCCTGAGATCAGACGCAGGAGTTTCAATACTCCAATACCACCAAGTCCAATGTTGGCACCATCAAGAAGTAGTTCGGGAAGCACCAGTTGTCCACCAAAAAAGCCAAAAGGTACTGTTACTCGAACCACTTCACATGCTTGGCAATTCTTCGACGCTGTGCAAAAAGAGGACTTTGGCCCCGACGGTAAAAAAATACAAACAAGACTAGCAAAATATAAGTATTGCCAAAAAACTTTAACTGCTAACAACTCAAGTGAGACTCACCACTTATTAGCTCATGGTGAAAAATGTGCTGAGAAACATTACAAAGGAAGGGAGCCGACATAAAACACTCTAAAATTCAACTCCGATGGCTCAATAGGTACTTTTTCTTATGATCCCATGATAGCTAGAGAATCTCTAGCTAGTTTAATTGCTTCAACAGATTTACCTATTAGTTTTGGTGAAAATACTTTTTATGAAGAGCATATTCAAATATCTTTTTGTCCACAATTTAAAGTCGTTACTAGAAAAACTATTAGGAGTGATATTATATCTTATTATAGTAAAAAACGCACTACATTAATATCCTATATGAATACAAACACATTTTGTATTGCATTGACATCTGATATTTGGGCTGCTAGGTCAAACCAATATTATATTAGTGTAGTTTCACATTATTTAGATCCCAGTGGCAATTACAAAAAAGAATTATTGGCTTTAGACTTATTGATCATTCTCACAATGCTTTAAATATTAATGATAATATTATGAGTGTTTTAAATGAATTTGGCGTTAGCAATTGCATTATTTCAATCACCCTAGATAATGTTTCGGCAAATACCGCTGCAATTCATTTTCTTGAGAACAACTTGTCAGAATATATTGGTGGAATTTTATTACATCAACGTTGTGCATGTCATATCATCAACTTCATTGTAAAATCAAGTATGAAGTTGGTAAGTAGTAACATAGAAAATATTCGTAATGCTCTCCTTTGGATACATAATTCAAATTCTCGCATTGCTGAATTTAAGAGGTATTGCAAAGCAGAAGGTTTAAAACCTCGAAAATTTGTGACTGATATGCCGGTAAGGTGGAACTCAACTTATTTAATGTTGAAAAATGCAATATAATATAAGAATGTTATTTCTATGTTTTATAATACAAAGCATAATATGATTTTATTATCTGATGTTGATTGGTTTATTGCTGAAAGAATGATTTATTTTTTAGAAACTTTTTATGATGCTACTATTTTATTGTCTGGTGTTTATTATCCCACTTCTCCACTAGTTTTCACCCAATTAATGCTTATTTCTTCATTATTTTCTGAATATAGAAATGATGATTTATTTAAACTAATAGTAGAAAAAATGGAGAAAAAATTTATGAAATATTGGGATCACAATAACATGCCTTTATTATATTGCCTTGCTATTATTTTAAATCCTATAGTTAAATTAAATGGTCTTTATAATGGTCTTACTCATATTTCCGAACATATGAATGTAGATTTTGCTTCAACGTATTATTTAACATTTATTAACACTAAATGCAAGTAATTTGAGATTTTTGCAAGTTATCATAATAAATTTGGGCAGCAAGTTAACATTGAAACCGAAGAAACTCTTCCAACTGCTGGTGATCGGAAAAAGAAAAAAGTTTTTGGTTTTTTCTCTGCTCCAGCAAGATCGGGCTCTTCATCAAGTTCGAGTGTTACTCGTCCACTTTCAACAAGTTCAACTACCACGAGTACGACATACTCGGTGCTCACAAAATACTTAGATACAGATTTTTCACTGCTAGACTCAACTACAAATAATGAAGATTTCAAAATTTTAGATTGGTGGAGGTTGCAATCGACAAATTTTCCAGTGCTTTCCCATTTAGCACGTGACATCTAAACTATTCTTGTTTCGACAGTTTATTCTGAATCAGCATTCAGCACAGCTGGAAGGATAATTGAAGATCGAAGGACCTCATTAACATCTGATATGGTCGAGGTGCTTACATGCCTAAAAGATTGGGAACATGCAGATAAAATGTTGCAATATACAGTAGAAGATCAAGAGATACTCCAACACTTTAACGAAATGACCATAATCGATAACGTTGATATTGACAATGCTCCTGCGGCTCCCTCTTCCGGTTGTTGATGCTGATTCATATTTGTAAAATTGTACATATGAATTAAGATTGCACTCTTTTTTCTTTATTGAGGTTTTATCCCTTTTACTTAGTAAAGTTTTTAATGAGGCAATCATGACATTAATAAAATTTTAAATTTCAATTTTATATTCTCTTTTTTGCATCCTTATTTTTTTAATAAAATTTATAATTTTTATTATGTGCTTAATTTATTTTTCAATTTAGTAATATTTAATCAAAAATAACTACTAAGCAAAAACTGATAAATAATTATAATATTGAACAACTAAAATTAAAAGTTTAATTATAATGTTAAGTTAACTAACTAACTAATTTTATAATTATTAAGTATTAACTAAGCAATTATAATATAAATAAAAATATAATTTATTCAAAAATTACAAATAAA
Organism: Ficus carica; assembly: GCA_009761775.1. Lineage (NCBI taxonomy): Eukaryota > Viridiplantae > Streptophyta > Magnoliopsida > Rosales > Moraceae > Ficus > Ficus carica. Next base: position 11,849,334 of record CM019741.1, on the reverse strand, counting down.
AAATAAAATTAACTAAAATTTTTAAAAATTAGACCCGGCCCGGCCCGTTCCCGGCCTGCTCTAAGTCCGCGGGCCGGGCCGGGCTTATATTTAAAAAATAGGGCCGGCCTAGCCCGAATTTTTGCAATAGCCCGATGGGCTCAGGCCGGGCGGGGCCGGGCGGACCGAATTCCCAGCACTACACGTAAGGAAGGAAGAGAAAGAGAGAGAGAGAGAGGGGAGAGAGAGAGAGGTAAGTTGGGTGGAGTACTTTTTTTTGGATGTTTTTTCTTTTGTTTGAGGGAGAGGGAGGGAGAGAGAGAGAGAGGGGAAAAAAAAAAAGAGAGAGAAGAGAGAGAGAGTGTGTCAGATGAAGTGAGAGAGAGAAGAGGAAAAAAAAGATTTTTTCTTAGTAATCATATTTTTTTATATACTATTTTAACAAATATATATTTTATATTTTGTGTTCGTTTAATGAATGAGTTGAGTTTGAGTTGAAATGAAATTTTTAAGTTTGAGTTGATTTGATTTTTAAAAAAATAGTTATAAATTTTGTTGATCGTTTAGAAAAAGATAAAAATTAAGATAAAAAAATATAATTTAGTTCGAGTTAAACTTTGTTATCAACAAAACATAAATTTTTGTATATATTTATAATCCGTTTAAGACATTTTGTTATAAATCAGTTTAAGGAAATACTTTTCATTAAATTATTAAAATATTTTCTTCAAAATAATTTTTTTTATTTTAGTCATTTTTTAATATTAATTTGATCTATTTTTAACATTTTAGTTTTTTTATCTTTTTGATCTTTTTTCATCTTCAGGTATTTTATTAGTATTTTTTTCTATTTTTTAGTTATAAATTTTTTTTATAATTAAATAAATTTTCTCAAATATATCTAAATACATCATACATGTTTTTAAACTAGTATAAATACACATGATATTTTAGAACTCCATTTCTATCTATTGGGTCGTTTCTAGCCCATTCCCACCCAACTCGTTTTATCTCTTTCAATCTAGATAGACTAGGCCGGACGGTCCACATTTGAATTAATAATTTCATTGTGTTTCATGATTAAAACGATGAGTCGTTTTATAATCTTATTTTTGACAAATGACAGGTCAATGCCTTTTATGGAAAAGCACGTGACTCAACGACCATGTGAGCGTATTTAAAAAATGAATTCACAATCAACTTTTTGGGTATATTAATTGGAAAAATATATCTTGAAGTTTATGTTTTTAATTTTTAAAATATTATTCAAATTTTTTCTCAAGAAAAAAATAATTTGCAGAAATTAATTCAGTCTAATTAAGGATATCTTTGTATTTCCTCCTTTTTTTTTTTTTTTTAACACAAACTCACAAAGTGTGCAAGGCAAGGAAAAAACTAAAACAATTTGTTCAAATTCAAATGATAGCTTTGTTAGTATCAAAAAACAGAGTGATAAATAGAGAAATAATTAACTAAGAAATGTGCCAGAGATAAAATTGAAACAAGTTTTTCAAAATTTAAATGATGCCTTTATAGTTTTTAAAAAAAGGGTAAATTGAGAAATAATTAAAACTAAAAGGTATAATTATGTAATTAAGAATAAAGAAGGGCACATTGATTTTCGATCTTTTTATCCCTATAACTATCCCACTATTCGTGGTATGTCTAATTAATGAAGGAAAGGCAATCAAGTAACATTTGCTTCAAGATAAGTCCTAAAACTTGGAATTAGCGTGCGTTTGGTGTTAAGGTTTGAATTATAAAATTTGAGTTTAAATTGATTGTGTATTTATCGATGTATTTAAATTACTGGAGTTAAAAAGTGTAAAAACTTGAAATGTGTTCAGAAAAAAAAAATCAATACGGAGCTTGTTTTGTTCGTCTTGAAATTCTATGTAATTTTAAAAAAATCATCTCATTTGGACTTATCTATGCAAGATTATGGACTTTTAAAGTTTAAATTATAAAACTGTGTGAATAGTGAAACTAAGGGAATAAGACAAAAAATGAATTGTAATTTTAGGGTTTAGATTGTAATACTAAGCACCCCTTAGATTCTCTTAATTGGTTTTTATACTTATACTAATCCATTTTTATTTTCTAAGTATTACGGTAATTGTTATATCCTTTTCATGATTAACAAGGATTACTTTGTCTTATTTATTGCTCTAAACTATTTAGTTATTTAACTGTATTTTGAGGACTCATTAGTTAAATTAACTTACCCTTTTGATAGAAATAGACATCTTATGGTTAGAATTATTTTTTCCACTATTGATTGTATCTTTTAGATATTTTCATATCTCTAAAAAAAAAATGAATAAAATTTTATTGCTCAAAACTTATTTATTATCAGAGTCTATTTATGGGTTTAAACCACCATTCAAACGTTTTTCAACAGTATTTTTTAATTAAAATTGAATGTAAACCAAATTTTTTTTACTCAAACATATAAACCAAACAGCATCTAATGTAATTCACTCACCAAAGAAAGAAAGAGGGAAAAAAATTTCCTTAAAAAAATGTTGTCGTTTGACATTTTTTCCCACTAATATCCTATTTTCCCGCCATACATTCAACAAAAGAGAACCAATTTCCCGCCCCCGCCTAATCCAAACGACGTCGTTTCATTTCCCACAAAAACAACGAAGTCCTTGATACCGCTTTTATTAACATCCCACCAAAACGACGCCGTCTAGTCCGTAGCCAAACAAAGCAGAATTCTTAAAATAGCCCTCACTGGCCGACAAAGAACAAGGCTTAAACACGACGTAATATTTTCCCAACTCGATGTCTCTTTCCGTCCATACGTAAAAAAATTATTTCCCCCTCTTCAATTCTCATCCCTAGATCTTCTAGAGCCCTCGAAATCAAATTTTTTTTCCTTCCTCCTTCACTCTCTCCCCCCCCCCCCCCCCCCCTCCTCTTTTCTTTCTCTCTCTAGCCGATTTCCAGATTTTCCTTTTCCTTTTCCCGGAAAATTTTGTCATCCAAAACTTTCCTATCTATTTTTCCCCAATCCATCCTCCGAAGCCTAGCCCTAGTTTCTTCTTCGCCGCGTATACATTTTCTGATTATTGGATTTCTAGCCATTCACATTCGGAGGACCGCTCGTTGTGGCTTGCGTTTCGAAATTTCGATTTCGAAAACCTAATTTGGCACTGCATTGTCTTCGTGATTCTTGGCAAGTATTTGGCTGAAGGTTCGTAAAATGTTGTTTTCTGCTTTTGATGATTCGTAGTTTCTTCGTTTCGTTGTTTATTCTTTTCGGTTTGTTTTTTTGGCGTGTTTGTGTTTGTGTTTGTGGAAAACCCTAATTTTTTCTGTGTAAGTTTGATTTTCTTGAATAAAATGATGTTTTTGCGTATTTCTGGGTTTGTTTCTTTCGTTAATTTAACTTTTGATTTGCATTTTTCTACTTCTGGAGGTGCGATTTTGAAAACCCTAATTTTGCTAGAAACTTGTGAAACCCTAATTTTTTTCTCAGCTTTATTTGGTGGAGCCTATATATGTATGACAAATTTTGTGAATGAATAGGTGTATGAATTAATTTTGGATTTATGGTGATTCTGCTAGGTTTATTTTCTGCACGAAAGATTTTCATTTTCATAATTGCTCATTTATGAGTGCCTTTTTTTTCTCCGTAATTTTAAGATAAATGGGCAAAGATTTCACAAACAAGGAAATTTTGGTCATTTACTGATAATGGGTATATATTGCGCAATACAGACCAGTTGCAGGTGGAATTACTTCTCAATGGCTGATCATCGCAATGGAAACAGCCAGCCTCCTAATGGGAAGGCCGTCGGAGCTGCTAATTTGTACTCTATTGATTTGAGTAAATTCAGTGAGCGGTTTGAAAATTCTTTATTTGCATTGGAAAGAACACAGCTCTGATATGTGGGGCTCTTCTGATGTGCTCGCAATTGCAACGCCCCCACCATCAGAGGATCTGCGGTACCTAAAGTCCTCGGCATTGAATATATGGCTGCTTGGATATGAATTCCCGGATACAATTATGGTTTTTATGAAGAAGCAGATTCACTTCTTGTGTAGCCAGAAGAAGGCATCTTTGCTTGATGTTGTGAAAAAACCTGCTAAAGAAGCTGTTGGTGCAGATGTCGTGATGCATGTGAAGACAAAAGGTGACGATGGACATGGGCTCATGGATGCTATATTTCGTGCTGTTCGCGCTCAGTCCAAGGCAGATAGTGAGGAGAGTAGTGTAGTTGGTTACCTAGCTAGGGAAGCTCCTGAAGGAAATCTCTTGGAAACATGGGCTGAGAAGTTGAAGAGCGCTAATTTCGAGCTTACTGATATAGCAAATGGGTTGTCCGATCTGTTTGCTGTTAAAGACAAGGAAGAGCTTGTAAATGTGAAGAAAGCTGCTTTCTTGACTACTAATGTTATGAATAACTGTGTGGTCCCAAAGCTTGAGAATGTGATTGATGAGGAAAAGAAAATATCCCATTCTGCTTTGATGAATGAGACGGAGAAGGCCATCTTGGAACCGTCGAAAGCTGGTGCAAAACTGAAGGCGGAGAACGTTGACATCTGTTACCCTCCAATTTTTCAAAGTGGTGGAGAGTTTGATCTCAGACCAAGTGCTGCTAGCAATGACGAGCTACTTTACTATGATTCTGCCAGTGTGATCATTTGTGCTGTTGGATCCCGGTACAAGAGCTACTGCTGCAATATTGCCAGGACATTCTTGATTGATGCTAACCCCCTGCAGAGCAAGGCTTATGAAGTTCTTCTCAGGGCACACGATGCAGCCATCAGTGCATTGAAGCCTGGGAATAAAGTCAGCGCTGCTTATCAAGCAGCCCTCTCGGTTGTCGAGAAGGATGCTCCTGAATTGGTTCCGAATCTGACAAAATCTGCTGGGACAGGACTTGGTCTTGAATTTCGTGAGTCTGGATTGAATCTTAATGCAAAGAATGATAGGGTGGTGAAAGCTGGCATGATCTTCAATGTGTCTCTTGGTTTTCAGAACCTGCAGAATCAAACCAACAACCCAAAAAAGAAGAACTTTTCTTTGTTGCTTGCTGACACAGTAATTATTGATAATGATAGAACGGAAGTAGCTACTAGCAAAAGTTCCAAGGCTGTTAAGGATGTTGCATATTCATTTAACGAGGACGAAGAAGAAGAGGAAAAGCCCAAAGGGAAATCTGAGGTTAACGGAACTGAGGCCTTTATGTCGAAGACAACATTAAGGTCTGATAATCATGATGTTTCTAAAGAGGAACTCCGAAGGCAGCATCAGGCAGAACTTGCCAGACAGAAAAATGAAGAAACTGCCCGTCGACTTGCAGGTGGTGGATCTGGGACAGGAGACAACCGTTCTGCTGTGAGGACTTTAACTGATCTGGTTGCCTACAAGAGTGTTAATGATCTCCCCCCTCCTAGAGATCTAATGATTCAAATTGACCAGAAAAACGAAGCTGTTTTGTTGCCCATCTATGGGAGTATGGTACCTTTTCATGTTGCCACAATAAGGACAGTTTCCAGCCAGCAAGATACTAATCGAAATTGTTACATCAGAATAATCTTTAATGTTCCCGGGACCCCTTTCAGTCCTCATGATGCAAACTCTTTGAAGTTCCATGGGTCTATATATCTGAAGGAAGTTTCATTCCGCTCCAAGGACCCAAGGCACATAAGCGAGGTAGTGCAGCAGATTAAAACACTTCGAAGGCAAGTTGTTGCTCGGGAATCTGAGAGAGCTGAGAGAGCTACTCTTGTTACTCAGGAGAGACTCCAGCTAGCTGGTAATAGATTTAAGCCAATCAGGTTGTCTGACCTTTGGATCCGTCCCGTTTTTGGTGGCCGTGGAAGAAAGATTCCTGGTACACTCGAAGCTCACATGAATGGGTTTCGCTTTTCTACGACTAGGCAAGATGAGCGTGTGGATATATTGTTTGCAAACGTTAAGCATGCATTTTTCCAGCCAGCAGAGAATGAGATGATCACTCTTCTTCACTTTCATCTGCACAACCACATAATGGTTGGGAACAAGAAAACCAAGGATGTGCAGTTCTATGTTGAGGTTATGGACGTAGTTCAAACTTTGGGGGGTGGAAAGAGATCTGCCTACGATCCCGATGAGATTGAAGAAGAGCAGCGTGAGAGGGATAGAAAGAATAAAATCAACATGGATTTTCAAAGCTTTGTGAACCGAGTGAACGATCTTTGGGGGCAGCCTCAATTCAATGGCCTTGACCTTGAGTTCGATCAGCCTCTGAGAGAACTTGGCTTCCATGGTGTACCCTTCAAATCTTCTGCATACATTGTCCCGTCTTCAACCTGCCTGGTCGAACTGATAGAGACTCCTTTCCTTGTCGTCTCCCTAAGTGAGATTGAGATCGTGAATTTGGAAAGAGTTGGCCTCGGGCAGAAGAATTTCGATATGACTATTGTGTTCAAGGACTTCAAACGAGATGTCCTTCGGATTGATTCTATTCCTTCGACATCGCTTGATGGCATCAAGGAATGGCTCGACACGACAGACATCAAGTACTACGAGAGCAGGCTGAATCTAAACTGGCGACAGATACTGAAGACGATTACTGATGATCCCCAGAGCTTCATTGCTGATGGAGGTTGGGAATTCTTGAATTTGGAAGCCACGGATTCAGAATCAGACCAGTCGGAAGAGTCTGACCAGGGTTACGTGCCATCAGATGTGGAGGTAGAATCCGAGTCAGAGGATGACGACTCCGACAGTGAATCGCTGGTGGAGTCAGAGGACGACGAGGAGGAGGATTCCGAAGCAGACTCGGAAGAAGAAGAGGGAAAGACATGGGAAGAGTTGGAGAGGGAAGCCAGCAATGCTGACAGGGAGAAAGGCGATGAGTCGGACAGCGAGGATGAGCGAAAGAGGAGGAAGATGAAAGCATTCGGAAAGTCCCGTGGTGGGACTAGTAGTTCTGTCCCCAAGCGGACAAAGTTAAGATAGATGTCACCCTAGATTTCTTGTTTCTGTTTCACTCGTACTTTGATTTTTCGGTTTGTTAGGTATCCAGCAGCAAGTCACTGCTGCTGTATTCTGACTTAGCTTTGGAACTCTTTCATCTTTTTAACTAGTTTGTTTTGAAGTTTATTAGTCGTATTTTTGGACCAAATAGGCTGGTTACCAGAAAATCATCTTCTTGTTGGTTGTAAATTGGTAGCATCACATTTGCTTTATAATTTCTTGTTTTCGGGTCAATTATCATTTATAAGGTACTATTTTTTTTTTTCTGCCTCATTTATTGTGTCTTGTCTTGGAACCAGAAAATACTAACGAGTGTCTTAAAAAGAACCAAGTTGGTCAAGTGTTGAGGGTCTGGAAGTCAAATAATTGTTTCAACTGGGCCAATATGAGATTACTGAAAGGTGAGTGCTAATATCTTCTCTTTTCTGGGGGCGTTGTATAGGGCTAATTTCTACAGTGTTTCATGGCTGTGTTTATATTTTCATGTGCCACATATTGATCAAATTCAGCCCTTTTTTTTTTGTTGGATTAAAAATCATGCCTTTGCATAGCGTTTGATTGTATCCTGGCCTTCTCTATTTGGTAAAAAATTTGTATGCAAATCAAGTAAAATTCATCATCAATGTCCTTTTTGGGTTACGGTATGTAAGTTTTTTCCCACAAAAAATAAAAAAATAAAAAAATAATAAAAAATCTAAATTTTAACAGATTTGAGTAAAAAAGACTAATAGTGTCAAAAAATTACAAGTTCAGGGATTAATTGTCTGAAAAAAAAATATATATATATATATATAGAGAGAGAGAGAGAGAGAGAGAGATTATTGTCAAATTTTGTTGAAAAAAAACAAAGATCCAATTGATTTACAGAATTAGTTTTTCTTTTTATAGATTATTATGTAGCTGTACAAATCTTGTATAATTAGCTGTGTAATGTAATAGGAAATAGCTGTAACCAATTAGTTAGTTTCCTTATTTTGTAGGTAGTATTCCTATAAGAAGATGTACCGTGTAAAGAATAATATAGAAGAAAGTATTTTTCCTCTCTTTGTTTCTGTTCTATGGTATCAGAGCAGGAATAAAATTCCTGGGAAACCCTAGCTTTCCCCTTGTCCAGCCGTGAGAAAACACAAACCCTACTTAGCCTTCTCTTTCTTCTATCATCTCTGAAAATACAAATGATTCCGCCACCTCTACTCAGCCTCCTACCCTGCCATCTGCTTCCACACCACTCTCCTCTAGAACTACCGAAAATCATCCAGTCCAGATCACCACAATCCGTCTCAATGGTGACAATTTTCTACGCTGGTCACAATCGGCGAGGATGTACATTAGAGGAAGAGGGAAGATAGGCTACCTAACAGGGGAAGTCCGTGAGCCAGCCACCACAGATCCATCCCACGCAACCTGGGATGCAGAGAATTCCATGATAATGACATGGTTAGTGAACTCTATGGAAGAGGAAATATGCGCAAACTACATGTGTTACTCTACTGCCAAAGAACTCTGGGAGAATGTGACCCAAATGTATTCGGATTTGGGTAACCAATCTCAGGTTTATGGACTTTCCTTGAAACTTGGTGATATTCGTCAAGGTAATGATTCTGTCACAAAATATTTTAATTCTTTGAAGAGAATATGGCAAGACCTAGACCTGTTTAATGATCAAGAATGGAAGTGTCCTGATGATGCTAGTAGGTATAAGACTATTGTTGATGCAAATAGGATTTTTAAATTTCTTGCTGGTCTTAATGAGGATTTTGACGAGGTTAGGGGTAGAATTATTGGGAGAAGTCCCCTGCCTTCAATCCATGAGGCTTTCTCGGAAGTCCGCCGTGAAGAAACTCGAAGAGGAGTGATGCTCAACAAGAAATCCACTTCTACCAGCACACCTGAAAGCTCGGCATTCAATTCTGAGGCTCATATCAGCAAGTGGAATATTCCACAGAAGAATGAGGAGAAACCCCGGGTATGGTGTGATCATTGTAACAGGCCACGGCACACTAGAGAAACCTGCTGGTATCTCCATGGTAAGCCTGCAGATTGGAAGCCGAGGAACAAGCGCCAGCCACCTACTGCAAATGCCGCTGCTGAACAGACCAGCCCATTTAGCAAGGAGCAAATCGATCAACTCCTGAATCTGCTGAGCCCCAATTCGGCTACTGGTACTCCAAATTGTTCTATGGTACATGCAGGTAGAAAATTAAACCCTTGGATTATTGATTCTGGAGCTTCTGATCATATGACAAATTTACACCACTTATTTTGTTCATATAACCCATGTTCTGGCCATGAAAAGGTTCGTATTGCTGACGGTAGTTTCTCTTTTATTGCTGGAAGAGGAAACATTAACCTGTCCAAGAGTATAGGTCTTAAATCTGTACTCCATGTTCCAAAACTCACATGTAACCTTCTATCCGTCAGCAAACTCTCAAAAGATTCTAACTGCCGTGTAATTTTTTGTGAATCTTCTTGTGTTTTTCAGGACCAGAAGTCGGGGATGATGATTGGGAGAGCTAAAGAGATAAGAGGACTTTACTACTTTACGGACACTATTCCTAGTAATAAAGAGGTTCAAGCGTACAGCAGTATGAGTTCGAACCCTGCATTAGAAAAAATAATGGAATGGCATCTTAGACTAGGCCATCTAAGTTTTGCTTATTTAAGACATCTATTTCCTCAGTTATTTAAGGGTGTTAATTGTGCTTTACTTCAATGTGAAACGTGTTATTTGGCAAAAAGTCATCGCATAAATTTTGCTCCAAAACCATACTATCCTTCAAAACCTTTTTACATAATCCATAGTGATGTTTGGGGACCTTCAAAAATCAAAACATTATCTGGAAAAAAGGGTTTTGTGACTTTTATTGATGATCACACCAGAATATGTTGGGTTTATCTTATAAGCAAGAAATCAGAAGTTGAAAAACTTTTTAAAGATTTTTACAACATGATTGAAACTCAATTTCAAACAAAAATATGCATCCTTAGATCAGACAATGGAACTGAATATTTTAATGAGTGTTTAGGGGATTTTTTAATAAACAAAGGCATAATTCATCAATCTACATGTCGTGACACTCCACAACAAAATGGAATTGCTGAAAGAAAAAATAGACATTTACTTGAGGTTGCTCGGGCTATTATGCTTTCAATGAACGTTCCTAAATATTTATGGGGGGACGCAGTTTTAACAGCATCCTATTTAATAAATCGAATGCCCACTCGAGTTTTACAATATACAACTCCTCTAAACAAGCTGAAAAAAAGTTTTTTTCTACGAATGTTTTCAGATATTCCTTTAAAAATCTTTGGATGCACTTGTTTCGTTCATATTCCGAACAAATTTCGATCAAAATTGGATCCAAAATCTGAAAAATGTATTTTCCTTGGATATGCTTCAAACAAAAAGGGTTACAAATGTTTTAATCCTGTCACAAAAAAAACCTACATTAGTATGGATGTGATCTTCATGGAAAAAATTCCTTTCTTTCACAAAAATCCTCTTCAGGGGGAGTATGGTACAGATGGAGAAGATGATTTTTGGCAAGTTTCTGAACCATTACCAAAAGTTGTTCTAACACCAAGTACACCAGAAGTTCTTGATAAAAAAGAACCAGAAATAGTTGTTGAAAATAATACAAACGAGGAGAATCCTAGCCAAAAGACACCAGAAATTATCTTGTCTAATACAGGGGGAGAAATATTGCAGAATACAACAGCAACAGAACCTCTAGTTTATTCCAGGAAGAAGCTCCATAAAAGGAAAAATGTTCAAATTGAATCTTTAGTTCCCTCCCAATCTGAAGAACCGAATGATGGTCCTCAAGAAACACAGGTAATTTCTAATCCTGACCTTATTTTTTCTTCAACAGAAGCTCAAGATTCAGAGGTTGTGGATCTGGATCTTCCTATAGCCATTAGAAAAGGAATACGTTCTTGTACTACCAAACATCCCATTGCAAAATATCTATCCTACAAAAAAATCTCACAGAAACATCAAGCTTTTTTGTCAAAAATTTCTAATTTGTCTGAACCTAGAACAATACAGGAAGCACTTAGTAATCCGAATTGGAGAATAGCAGTGAAGGAAGAGATGGATGCTCTTTTGAAAAATGGAACCTGGGAAGTTGTCACTTTGCCAAGAGACAAGTCTACTGTTGGATGTAAATGGGTCTTCACTGTTAAAGTCAAAGCTGATGGGAATGTCGAAAGATATAAAGCACGACTAGTAGCGAAAGGATTCACTCAGACTCACGGAATTGACTATCAGGAGACATTTGCTCCGGTAGCCAAGATCAATTCTATTCGGGTTCTACTGTCCTTAGCAGCAAACCATGATTGGTCCTTGCATCAGCTAGACGTTAAAAACGCTTTTCTAAACGGTGAATTAGAGGAGGAGGTATTCATGGATCTTCCACCAGGATTTGAGAAGAAGTTTGGAGAAGACAAGGTGTGTAGATTGAAGAAATCCTTGTATGGGCTCAAGCAATCTCCTCGCGCCTGGTTTGAGAGGTTTGGAAAGGTGATTAAAAAATATGGATATACTCAGAGTCAAGCTGATCATACTATGTTCTACAAACATTCAGAGACTGGTAAACTTGCTATACTTATTGTCTATGTCGATGATATTATCCTTACAGGAGATGATGCTAGGGAAATTGAGACATTGAAAGGAAGATTGGCCACAGAATTCGAGATTAAAAATCTGGGGGCTGTAAAGTACTTTCTCGGTATTGAGTTTGCCAGATCAAAGGAGGGGATTTTTATTAATCAGCGAAAGTATGTACTCGACTTGCTCAGTGAAACCGGAATGCTTGGATGCAAAGCAGCTGAAACCCCGATTGAACCAAATAAAAAGTTACAAGTGACATGTGAAACAGATGGTGTTAATAAGGAACAATACCAGAGACTGGTAGGAAGGTTAATCTACCTTTCACACACTCGTCCTGATATAGCGTTTGCTGTTAGTGTGGTAAGTCAGTTTATGCACTCTCCAAAGGCTCATCATTTGGAGGCTGTGTATCGAATCCTTAGGTATCTGAAAGGAACGCCTGGAAGAGGACTGCTGTTCAAGAAAAATGAGCACTTACAGATAGAAGCATTTACAGATGCAGATTGGGCTGGGAGTGTTACAGATAGAAGGTCAACCTCAGGGTACTGTACTTTTCTAGGAGGAAACTTGGTAACCTGGAGGAGTAAGAAACAAAGTGTAGTGGCAAGGAGCAGTGCTGAAGCTGAATTCAGGTCTGTGGCTCATGGGATATGTGAAGTTCTATGGATTAGAAGAATTCTGAAGGAGTTAAAAATTCATAGTCCACCACCAATGAAGGTGTACTGTGATAATAAGTCTGCAATCGCCATCGCCCACAATCCTGTCCTTCATGATCGAACAAAGCACGTAGAGATAGACAAGCACTTCATCAAGGAAAAGATTGACAGAGGAGATATCTGCATGGTGTACGTTCCTTCCAACAACCAAGCAGCGGATATTCTAACGAAAGGTCTTCACAAAAGACAGTTCGACAGTTTAGTGTGCAAGCTGGCTCTGAAAGATATTTTCATGCCAACTTGAGGGGGAGTGTTGAAAAAAAACAAAGATCCAATTGATTTACAGAATTAGTTTTTCTTTTTATAGATTATTATGTAGCTGTACAAATCTTGTATAATTAGCTGTGTAATGTAATAGGAAATAGCTGTAACCAATTAGTTAGTTTCCTTATTTAGTAGGTAGTATTCCTATAAGAAGATGTACCGTGTAAAGAATAATATAGAAGAAAGTATTTTTCCTCTCTTTGTTTCTGTTTTAAAGTTCAGTAGGTCAATTTTAAAAGAGAGAAAAAAGAGACATGTAAAACTAATCAAAACTTTCATTCACACCACTATCTTACAAGTGAATAAACTTTCATAACTTTAGGATGTCTTTTACAATACAATCAAATGAAACTCCACCCTTAAAATTTAAAACAACTTGAACATTTTCTGTAAAACGGTATTATACAAGAAACATCTATAGCTGATGGTAAAAACTGGGGCATATATAAATGTTGTAAGAGGCAAGGCAAGAAAAGCACGGAAATGTCTATCTCCTTAATTTGGCCCTCTTGGGAAGGCTACCACCCAGCCTTCTCTTCTCCGGTGCCCGAGCCTTTCCGAACGCCTTCATCTTCCTCCTGGCTCTCTCCTGCTCACTGTCCGAATCGTCTCCTTTTTCCCTATCTGCATAGCTTGCTTCCCTCTCCAACTCTTCCCATGTTTTTCCTTCATCCTCCTCTGAGCCTTCCTCGGAGTCGTCTTCCTCATCGTCTTCCGATTCCACCAATGACTCGCTATCGTCGCCCTCTTCCTCTGATGAGTCGGATTGTATATCCGAAGGCACATACCCTTGGTCTGATTCTTCTGACTTATCTGAATCTGAATCACTGACCTCCATGTTCAGGAATTCCCATCCACCGTCCTCTATGAACTTCTCAGGATCGTCGGTAATAGTTTTCAGTATAGGCCGCCAGTTGAGATTCAATCTGCTTTCATAGTACTTCAGGTCGGTTGTGTCGAGCCACTCCTTGATGCCATCTAGGGACGTTGAGGGGATCGAATCGATTCTAAAAACATCCCGCTTGAAGTCCTTGAACACTATGGTCATGTCAAAATTCTTTTGCCCGAGGCCAACTCTCTCGAGGTTGACTATTTCAATCTCGCTCAGAGTGATCACCACAAATGGAGTCTCTATCAGCTCAACCAAGCAGCTTGAAGTTGGGACTATGAAAGCTGAGGCCTTGTGCGGCACTCCATGGAAACCAAGCTCCCTCAGGGGCTGATCAAACTCGAGGTCAAGTGCTTTGAATTGGGGTTGTCCCCACAAGTCGTTAACTCGGTTCACAAAGTTCTGGAAGTCCATATTGATCTTGTTCTTTCGATCCCTCTCCCGTTGCTCTTCCTCGATCTCATCTGGATCGTACGCAGATCTTTTTCCACCGCCTAGTGTCTGAACCACATCCATCACCTCAACATAGAATTGCACATCTTTGGTCTTTTTGTTTCCCACCATAATATGATTACGCAAATGGAAATGCAACAGAGTGATCATTTCCTTCTCTGCTGGCTGGACAAAGGCATGTTTAATATTTCCGAACATGACATCCACTCTTTCATCAGGCCTTGAAGTGGAATAGCGGAAACCATTTGAATGTGCTTCTAGAGACCCCGAAAGCTTTCTTCCACGGCCACCAAAAGGAGGGCGAATCCATAGATCGAGCAGTCGTATCGGCTTAAATTTTGCTCCTGAAAGCTGCAACCTCTCCTGTGTAACTAAAGTTGCCCTCTCAGCTCTTTCCGACTCCCTAGAAGCAACCTGTCGGCGAAGGGTTTTAATTAGCTGCACAGCTTCACTTATATGCCTCGGGTCTTTTGAGCGGAAGGAAACTTCTTTTAGATAGATTGACCCTTGAAACTTAAGGGAGTTTGCATCATGAGGATTGAACGGGGTTCCGGGCACATTGAAGATTATTCGGATGTAGCAATTCCGGTTACCATCCTGCTGGCTGGACACACTCTTCACGGTGGCTACATGGAAAGGAACCATGCTTCCGTAAATTGGCAATAAGATGGCTTCATTCTTCTGGTCAATCTGAATCATTAAATCTTTTGGCAGAGGCATATCATTGACATTTTTATATGCGATTAGGTCACCAATCGTCTTCCCAGCACCACGATTATCAGTTGCTGAAGAACCACCACCGGCAAGCCTCCTTGCGGTTTCTTCGTTCTTCTGACGAGCTAGTTCCGCCTGATGTTGCCTTCGTAACTCTTCCTTAGACATCTCCTGGTTGTCCGACCGAAGTGTTGCCTTAGACGAGGTTGTCACACCACCTTTACTCTCAGCTTTTATGTTTACTCGCTCGTCTTCTTCATCATCATCTTCATTGAATGAATAAGCAACATCCTTAACGGCTTTAGAACTCAACTGTGTCAACACTTCTGGAGCATCTTCACGGACAATAACAGTATCTGCTAATAATAACGAGAACTTCTTGGTCTTTGGGTTCTTCGTCTCCGCCTGCAAGTTCTGGAAGCCAAGTGACACGTTGAAAACCATACCTGGTCTCAAAATTCTGTCATTTTTGGCATTAAGATTAAGCCCCGACTCGCGAAACTCAAGACCGATTCCAGTTCCTGCAGTTTTGGTTAAACTTGAAGCCAGCTCAGGAGCATCCTTTTCAACCACCGAGAGAGCAGCTTGGTATGCAGCGCTTATCTTGTTGCCTGACTTGAGAGTACTAATTGCCGCTTCTTGGGCTCTTAGGAGAACCTCATAAGCCTTGCTCTGCACAGCATTGGCGTCGATAAGAAATGTTCGAGCGATGTTTGAGCAGTAGCTGTTGTAGCGAGACCCCACAGCGCATATAATCACGCTAGTCGAGTCATAGCAAAGATTCTCGTCATTGCTTGAAGCACTTGGTTTCAGATCAAAATCTCCTCCACTTTGGAAGATCGGCGGATAACAAATATCGACATTCTCAGCCTTCAGCTTCACCTTGATTCTTGCAGGTTCAAGCACAGCCTTCTCTGTCTCATTCATCAGTGAAGAATGAGACACCTTTTTCTCCTCATCAATGACCTTTTCAACCTTGGGGACGACAAAACTCCTCATGACCGACGATGTCAAGAATGCCGCTCGCCTTACATTCGTAAGCTCGGTGTTGTCTTTCACGGCAAACAAGTCCGAAAATCCATTTGTTACATCAGTTAGCTGAAAATCTGCATTCTTCAATTTTCCGTCCCATAACTCCAAAAGCTTCCCTTCAGGAGCTTCTCTTGCCATGTGTCCAACAACCGGAGCATCATTACCACTCGACTTCGACTGAGCATTGACTGCACGAAATAAACTCTCCATTAGTCCGGCTCCATCGTCGTTTTTGGGCTTCACGTGCATTATAATCTCGACACCCACGGCCTCTTTGGCCGATTTTTTCACTACATTAAGCAAAGAGGCTTTCTTCTGGCTGCACAAGACATGAATCTGCTTTTTCATGAAAAGCATGATCGTCTCAGGGAACTCATAGCCTACCAACCAGACATGAAGCGCCGAGGATTTCAGGTACCGGAGATCCTCCGAAGTCGGAGGAGTTGCTATGGCAAGCGCATCGGAATCACCCCATAAGTCACTCTTGCACTTATTCCAGTGCGAGTACAGCATTTTCAACCGCTTACTGAAGTTATCCAGATTGATGGCGTAAGGATTGTTGGCCCCTGTGCTCGAACCCGACCCTTTCCCATTCGCAGATTTAGCCGTAACATTCCGACTATCCGCCATTCTCTAGCTCCGATTACGATTTCCGGGTCTTAAAAATTCAGCCAACTGAGGGTGAAGATCAGCATACACTGAAAGAAATAACAAATAACTATCAGCTAAAATTGATCTCATTACCTCCAAATTCGGATTCGAAACAAATTATCTTAGTTTTTTCTTCACATTGATTTCAGAAAGTTCAACAAATACCAAACCCAGAAGAGCAAATCATCTAAAATTCAATTAAACTCAAATCCGATCTGCAAAACAAAACATGCAAAAACGAACTCACAATTATTCTCTTACTCTGCAAAAATAAGATTTACTTGAAGAAGCAATTCTCATTAAATTCCTCAGTTTCATGAAAAAGAAGCTCGAGATCTTTCACTCCTAGTACTTTATTTATTTATTTTTTTGCCTTTTTCCTTTAAATAACAAATCTAGAAGCGGAAAAAAGGCAGAAAAGGACAGAATCGGATTAAGTCTTGTATTTTACTGTAGTCTGATATGAAGAACTCACAAGTGATCAAATGGGTCTCTGGAAAACAGAGAAAAAAACAGAGTAGATTGGTCAAGCTTGAATTTTGATCCCAAAAATCTCGACAGTCTGGGGAAAAGAAAAGAACCCACCTTACGAAATTGATCAGAATTCATGCATTAGTGAGAATCCAACGGAAGTCTTGTGTGATCCTCAAACTAATCTCTGAAACTGATAAAGAAGAGAGAGAGAGAGATTGAATTATAATTGAAGGATGATGATTTTTATCAAAATCTTGATGGAAGAAGATTTAGGAAGATGAAGGCAAGAAAAAAGGCAATGGAGAGAGAGCGGCAGAGGAAGGAAGGAAGCAAAGGCAGCACAGCAAGTAGACTGGTTGACCCTCTACCATCTTGTTTTCCATTTGGGTTTTGTTATTATTATTTCTTTTTTCTTCTTTGGGGAATTTTTGAGGCTTTTAGAACTGGCTTTATATATCATGAAAATATATATATATATATATATATATTTCTGTTTTTCATTGCTATAAGCCTGCAATGTTTCTGTTCGTTTGATTTTTTTTTTTTTTTTTTTTTTTATGGTTTATGGGATTGGCTTTATATATGATAGAAAAATATCTATGAAATAATTATTTTTAAAGCTAAAATTAGGATTAATTTCAGCTGTAGTTTGCATTCGGTACACCGGTTTGAAATGAAATTTTTAATTAAAATTAGTTAACTTTTTAAAAATTAGTTATAATTTTTATTGACTTTTCAGGAAAAAAAAATAAAAATTTATATGAAAAATTTAGGTTTGGACCTGAGAGCCAAACATAAGCTTAGCATAAGTTTGGTGGTAAGGTTTGGATTGTTTATGTGTTTATCGAGACGTTTGAATTGCTTGAGTTAAAAAGTGTAAAAACTTGAAATGTATTCAGAAAAAAAAAATTTATATGGAGCTTGTTTCGTTCGTATCGAAATTCTTTGCAATTTAAAAAAAAATCATATCGTTTAGACTTGTTTATGCAAAGTTATGAACTTTTAAAGTTTGAGTTACAAAACTGTATGAAAAATGAAGCTGAGAAAAAAAGATAAAAATTAAACTGTGATTCTAAGGTTTGGATTATGTGTTCATACACTTAGTCTATATTTTACCTTTTAAAATTTAAAATGTCACTTTAATGGTATCCGAATTAATCAAATGTTTTGTTATTGATCTTATAATAAAAAACCTAAAAAGTGATGGAATGAGAGTGGAGGTAATTTGAGAAAATGAATATTTTTCATTTATTTCGCTGATTATTGATAAAATATTTAAATTAAAGTTGATTGACTTTTTAGAAAAAAATAAAAACTGATATGAAAATTAGTTATAATTTTTGTTGATATTTCAGAAAAAGACAAAAACTGATATGAAAATTTTGAGTTGTAAATGATGAACTAAACTCATCATAAATAGTAGATTAAGCAAATGAGTGGAACCAAATTTATATTATATAGTTGATCTAAAATTTTTGTTTCTGTTTTTGTTTTTGTTTTTATTTTGGGTGTTATGTTGGATCACTTTAATAATGTGAATCTAATTTAAATCGACCATCCAATCAATTAGTCAAAATTTATCTAACCAAATTATTTTATACTCACTTTTAATTTCATTATTTTGAACGTTGTTGTCACATAATGTTAATAATGTTAATAATGAAATGTATGATAAGTTTGAGCATTAATATTGTGACATTTTAAATTTTAATTGATTAAATAATAAAGTAAGACACTGTATATTCTTAAGGAAAAATTCAATTTAACCCAAAATCGGAACGTGCAGCGAGATTGTTCTTTGTTAGTACTTTTGTTATTTTTCGAAAAACAACCCGACGTGTCGTTTCTTAGTTCTTACTATGATAATTGCAGTCATTTAAGACGTTAGTATCATTGAAGAAAATTAACTATGGTTTGTTCCGTATAATTAATTAATTGTCGTTTGTCAACAAGAAATGATGTGTCGTTTTTGTTTAAGGAAAAATGAGATCTTCTTTTAGTTTAAAGGTTTGCCCGTATTTGTTATTTAACGATATGTCAATTTATATTTAAAAGTTTATAGTAGGTTATTTTGTTACCTTCGTACTAAAGGGGACTCCAACTTGATCTCTCTACTAATTAATATGTTTATTGTACTTGTTTCCTCCTAGTAATCGTCTTAACATGCTTTGGAAATATCATTTGTTAAATATTATATTCTAATACAATACGATAAAATGTATATTTAAGTACCTCGTATATTTTATTGAAATATAAATATGATTAAACAACAAATCAATTGAAAATATTATTTATCTATTCATTTTTTATATCTACTTTTACGAATCATATCACATAATTTACCTCACCGATACATATTAGAATGACTATTCAAATATAAATAATTATATTATAAATATATATATATATATATAAACAACCCAAACACACATTACATGTAAATATAATTTGTAAAAGGTCATCCAAATGCATTATGTATATTGTATTTCATATATTATATTTGAATACAATATAAAATGAACGTGTCTTTGAAACAAATTACTAAAAAAGTGTGTGTAATTAGTATTGCAAATTTGAGGTTTTATAAACTGCAACTTGTGATGAAATATGACACTTACAGAGGTGGATAGATCGACAAAGGTGAGTGCCTTTACTAGGCCTATCCCCTTCGTCCACCTAGGTTCGATTCTGATTGCCTCCTCTTAGGTAGGGTAGATCCTGGATGCCGACTTAGGGAAACTAGTATAAAAAACTTGTTTTCCTATCATACATAGGGAAAATAGTTTCTGTTTGTGGGGTTGAAAATTTAAAAATGATGGGGTCACCCCCAAATCCTTTTTATTCAAAAAAAAAAAAATTTGTGATGAAATATGGAGTACGAATTTGTTTTTAATAACATCTTAAAA
The DNA here is from genome assembly GCA_009761775.1 of Ficus carica. NCBI lineage: Eukaryota > Viridiplantae > Streptophyta > Magnoliopsida > Rosales > Moraceae > Ficus > Ficus carica. The sequence goes on along the minus strand of CM019741.1, from coordinate 11,829,665 downwards.
TAATTGAAAAACTGAAGATTCAAGAATATCAAACTTCATGGAAAATATTAGACAGCTGAATTCCTATGGAAAAAAATAATAATAATAAAGAAATGTTTTTAACAATGTTGCTTCATTTGCTGAAAATCTAAACATATCTTGGTAAATATTTTTTTTTTTTTTTTTTTGGTAAAGCGGTAAATTTTGTCCTCCAATTGATTAGATCAGTGAACTTAGCTGATGATAATTAATAAACTGGGGGTGTTTGGTGTTTGAGTTTGAGTTAAGATTTATAAGTTTAAATAGTGATTTTGGTTGACTTTTTCAGAAAAGACAAAAAACTTTTAGGGAAAAAGACAAAAATTGAGTTGATGGTTGTGAGTTTAAACTCACCACCCAAACAGGCCCTTATTTAATGATCATTTGGAGGATGGGATATGACTTATGAGTACGAGCATCAAAGTTTTCTTTTTTTCCTCCTGATCTTTAATTATTGTCTTAAAATATCATAAAATTTAATAAAAGAGAAAAATTTGAAAGACGTTTAAAATTCAAGAGAAACATATATTATAATTTAAAATTTATGGGGCATTTTGTGAAAACGGTTAAAGTTCTAGGGAAATGATGAAATTTGTTCATATATATATATATATATACATATAGGCACTGTCCATTGATATTAAAAACCGTTTTCACTCACCGACCCAAGAGGAAACTCTGCACATATATATACACCTCAAAGCTCAAGATTGGGAGGAAGATTTGAAGATTCAAATCGAAAATAATTCCCAAAAAATCTGGGAACTGAAAACCCTAATAGACCACGGAACTATTCTTCAATGGGGAAGAACCAACAGCCACCGATCTCCGTCAAGGACGCCGTGTACAGGCTCCAACTCTCTCTCCTCCAAGGCATTCACGGCGAGGACCAGCTCTTCGCCGCCGGCTCCATCATCTCCCGCTCCGACTACGACGACGTCGTCACCGAGCGCTCCATCGCCAGCCTCTGCGGCTACCCTCTCTGCCCCAATTCCCTTCCCTCCGAGTCCGATCGCCCCCGCAAGGGCCGCTACCGGATTTCCCTCAAGGAGCACAAGGTCTACGACCTCCATGAGACCTACATGTTCTGCTCCTCCGACTGCCTCGTCAACTCGAGGACTTTCGCCGCCAGTTTGAACGACGAGCGGTGCGCGGTCCTCGATTCGGCGAGGGTTGCTGCGGTTTTGAGGATTTTGGGGGATTCTTCGGGCTTGGAACCGGAGTTAGGGTTTGGAAAGGACGGGGATTTGGGATTCTCCAAGCTGAAGATTGAGGAGAAGGCCGAGAATCGCGTTGGAGACTTGAGTTTGGAGCAGTGGGTTGGTCCGTCGAATGCGATTGAAGGCTATGTGCCGCAAAGGGAGCGGAAGCCCAAGGAATTAGGTTCGAAGAGAGGTATTTTTATCTTTAAAGTATCACAATTTATGTGACTTTTAGTGCGGCTCAACTGTTCAATTGGTTTTGTTTGGTTGCCGGGAAAATGGAAATGGTATGAAAGACTTGTATTTTTCTTGTAGTTTTGTGTTTTTTTTTTTTGGTTCTTAGTCTATGGCTATTGGAGTGAGCTAGGTTGTGTATTGCAGGGTCAAGAGCTAACAATACGATTCTTATCAATGACATGGATTTTGTGAGCACTATTATCATCGGAGATGAATATACTGTATTGAAAACAGCATCGAGTTCGAAAAAGACTGGTCTTGATACTAAGTTAAGCGGGCAAGAAGAAAATATGGCTAGAAAGGGTATGGAGAATGAGTTCACTGTATTGGAAACATCATATGCTCCTACTAGCAATGTCTCAAGAGATGAGCAAGGCATTCTAGACATTGCTTCAACTTCGACTTCGACATCTGCCCAATGTGGTTCATATTCAAGCTCTCTTGATGAGAAATTGACTGAACCATCCGATCAATCCTCTCTTAAACCTTCTCAGAAAAAGAAATTGAGTCGCTCTGTTACCTGGGCCGATGAGAAAACCGACTGCGTTGGAGGAAGACAGCTTTGTGAGATTAGAGAAATTGAGGATATGATGGAATATCTTTCTGTTGTAGCGAATGAGAACAAAGTGTCTTTTAAATCTTCAGGGACAATGGAAGTTGGTCAATCCGTAACTGATGGCAAGAAGAGTAAAGATGTTTGTGAGGTTAGAGAAATGGAAGATGTGAAAGAAGCTTCTGATATGTTGTGCAGTATGGACATCGGAGAAAATGATGACATGCTACGCTTTGCATCAGCAGAGGCATGTGCAAGAGCATTGGACGAGGCATCAGAAGCTGTTGCCTCACAAGAATTTGAAGTTAACAACGCCAGTATGTTATTTGGTTTGAGTCTGCTAATTGTTTGCTATGTAGGTTTTTGTGTTTCATGACTGAGACATGCTTTGCGCGTCCCTTGAACTACTATGCAGTGTCTGAAGCTGGAATAATTATATTGCCGCGTCAAGAGAATGGAGATGAGGGAGAGCCTATGGAGGAGGATGATGGTGAAGAGACATCTGAACCTGAACAAACTTCGACTAAGTGGCCAAAAAAGCCTGGAAGTCAATACTCTGATCTGTTTGACCCTGAAGATTCTTGGTTTGACGCGCCACCTGAGGGTTTTAGTTTAACTGTAAGTTCTTAGTAACATTGTCATACGCAATTTCTTAGTAGCTGTAATTTCCATTGTTCTTTCTCTTATGTCATTCAATTACCACCTTTCAGTTGTCAACTTTTGCGAAAATGTGGAATGCACTCTTTTCATGGACAACATCGTCTACTTTGGCATATATATATGGGAGAGATGAAAGCCTTCATGAAGAGTACGCAACAGTTAACAGAAGGGAGTATCCCCAAAAGATCATCTTAGAAGATGGTCGTTCTTCTGAAATCAAGCAAACTCTGGCTGGCTCTCTTGCCCGGGCTTTACCTGGACTTGTAGCTGAACTCAGGCTGCCAACACCAATTTCTAGTTTGGAGCAAGGAATGGTATTGATCTAGAAACCTTTCCGTTTTACTTCAATCTTGATATATTTAACCTGATGATAGAGCTTAGTCGATCTACAGCTTGTGTTTGAATTTTCACCAGAAGTTAGATGCTTTACTTTGATAGACCATTGTTTCGAGCTAAAGGCCTTTGCAAAACATGTGAGGGAAGAGATCTTTATTATTGTATTTAACTTATCTGTGAATATAAGAAATTTGGAGCGTTCGGTTAGTCATAAAATCCTTTGAAGTTTGCTGTGGACACTTGTACTAGTTTTTTTCAGTAGGATTGTTTGTGATTTCTCACCGCAAAGTCAATTTATAGGGGCGTTTGTTGGACACGATGTCATTCTTTGACGCACTACCGCCATTTAGAATGAAACAATGGCAAGTAGTTATCCTTCTGTTTATAGAGGCTCTCTCTGTTTATAGACTTCCCACGCTTACCCCACATCTGACGAACAGAAGGGTGTTATTTCACAAGGTGAGTCACTAAGATCTAAAGTTTATCTTCGTATTTTTGAATTAATGCGGTATTTCATTCGTTAACCATGCCGTTGTTGACTCTTAATTTTAATCGCATTGGCTGTTATTCTTATGGTTGGTGTTGAAAAAAAGTAGGTGCTGGATGGTGCTCAAATAAGTGCAGAAGAGTACGAGTTCATGAAGGATCTGATGATACCACTTGGCCGAACACCCCATTTCTCAGCTCAGAGTGGTGCTTAATGGAAGGTTTTTATTTTGTCAGCTTAAACAAACTCAGCACTTCATATCTTGCCAACTCATCCTTCAGTTTAGAACCTCTGGTTTTGATTTCTGGGATCAACTTTGAAGTTACTCTTTGAAGTTTGGCTTCTGAAAATGAGTGAGAATCACGAGTTAACCTAGAAACTTCATTGGTAAATAAAAATGCTTCATGAGTTTCTGTCTTGGAAGGTGAAATGTTTCTATCCAATGGCATTATGTACAAAATGGCTTTGACAGATGAAGGTCGATCCAAGTTTTTTCAGGAATACATATATGGCAGTTTCTCCCTTGAAAAATATATATATATATATATTCACTTTTATAAATTATAAACATATATTTATAATGCAAACACACATATCTATGGTAATGGTAGTATCTTAACAAGGATTCCAAGAATGTGGCTTTAAATGCCCCTATGGGATAAGAATGAGTAGGATTATATTTATATATATATATTTATAATTGAGGCTAAAATCATTTTCTGTGCATTAAGTTTGACTGCCAATCATCGAGAAGCACCTTGTTTCAGTCTTGCCAGTGGTTCTTAAGACCCACAATTTATTTATATTTAATTCAAAGTGGGGTTGGAGAGTGAGTCCCATTTGCTGCTTGGCATATTTTTGTTTACCATAATGTTCTTGACTCAAATTTTTTAATATATATATATATATATATATGGAACTAATAATAAAATAGGTTTGGTCTCATATCTGTACCGGATATCCGGTAAATGTGAATTTCAGAATTGATCATATGAATTTAAGTTACAAGTATCATGAATTCATAGAGAAGAAAATGTAAAATGAGATAAATTCACATTCGTTTTAGTTACATTTTCTTTTATATAAATTCACATTCTTAATAATTAAAGTTCACATTTACAATAATTGAAATTTACATATCAGATATCATATTTACATATCAGATATCATATACTATCAGAAATGAGACTTTGTATAATAAAATAATAATTTTTATAATTTCTAATTAATTTGGGAAGTATTTATTTTTGTATATGAGGGTAAAGACATGAGGATTGGTGAAAGTAGGTTTGTACTTATCCTCCGTTTTGGATTGGTTTCTGGCGTCTGCCTAATGTTTACTTAACTAACAGCCCCCCTTGACTTTTGGTGCCCGTTACTGGTTAGGACCATCAACCCCATGTGCGTAAAGGCCGTATCGTAGGGGTATAATTGTAAATTGAGCAAAAGGGTATAATTGTAAGTTCACTGCATGGGGGTAATTGGCCATTAATTTGCCAACAAATGACACTTCTAGACTTGTTAGAGTATCTATGATATAATGCTAAAAGATCACGTGAATAATAAATTTAATATAATATTATATTTGATGTTAAATTTATCAAATTTTAAATTTTATAGTAAATTTATCACAATATATAATTAATATCAAATTTAATATTTGATATTTATTGATTGTTGACTTTGTTTTTGTCATATAATTATTACACTAATTTTTTTTAAAATTATTTAAATATTAGATATTCATTTTTATAAGTTCTAAAATACAATAATAATAAAAAGTAGAAATAACATTAAAAATGATATTATATATTGAAATATAAAGTAAAATAATGTTATTATATATATATATATATATATATTTTTTAACAAATATAACATGGTTAATGAATTGGAGACGGCCTTAGTGCAATACTACAACTGTTCTGATTGGGCGCTCCTTTCAACGTCGTTGAAAGACCTCGTCTTTTCTATTCTTTCTAATTTTTTTTCCACTAATAAATCCACTACATTTTAACTATCTTTTACATTAAATAGCACATTATAATTATTTCCTTTTTTTTTTTACATTCTTCGTACATTTAATTTTCTCCATCCTTATCCTTAAAAAAAAAAAAAAAAAAAAAATCTCTATCAAACGAAGACTAAAGAAACTTTTATAAAGTAAGACCTGTGGCTTATTTATTATCATTTTAAATTTTCAAACGATGGAATTAGTCTTTAGTCGTTTTTAAGAAATATAAATGCAACTTTCTAAAGACAGAGCAAGATACAATATAAATACAAACAAGAGCATGATACATGTAAATGATTGAGAAAAACCCCTCTAGAGTCCACATATTGACTTGAGTTTCTTTTTTTCTTTTTCATTTTCTTTTTCTTTTTTGGTAGGTTTTACATAAGCAAAACAAATGATAATCAAAAAAATTTTATGGTAAATAAATGTCCTTGCATATTTCAATGTAGCGGTGCCCAATCTTGGGGTGTCAAAATCAACTTCCATCGCAAATTTATTTGTTATTAAAATATGTACCTTTTTAAAACTCCCAAAAGAAAAACAATAGTTGAAGTTTGAACGGTCAAAGAAGAAAGCTGCACAGACCTTCTTACTTCACACACGTAGTATATTATCTTTAATTTATTTCAACCTTTTAATTTTGACAATTTTTTTCTTGATAATTCTTTACTAATTTCATATTTTAATAATTTTGGGACTTTTGTTCCCTCCAAATATATAAGTAAATTTAGGTTTTTGAATTTTTTTGAGCAAATTTAAATATTTATTTTTAAAAATAACTAAATTGAAATGTTATTTGACCCATTGATGAATGGGTAATCGATCATAATTAAATTAATGAAAACATATTATTATTCATTATACATTGATTGATTATTTTTAAGAAAATGATATTTTTTCTAATTAAAAAAATTTATTATATTTTTTAATTAGATTTTTATCTTTTTCTAAAAAGTCAACAAAAATTATAATTAATTTTTTAAAAGTCAACCAATTGTAATTTAAAAATTTCAACTTCAATCGACAATTCAAACCGAAGCTTCGGTTTTTTATTAAAAAAATACTTAATATATTCACCTTTCTTTTAATTTAGATTCTCATTAATGTTGTGTTTGTAAAACACAACAATTCTATGTTATACCTTAATACAATATAATGTGTATTTGAGTATCTCATATATTTTATTACAATACAAATACATTTGATTAATTGATCCGTTCATTTTCTTATTTATCTACTTTTACTCATATCACGCTCTTTTTCTCACTAATACATAAAGTGATACAATGTATAAAAAGAACATCTAAATACATATTATATTTTATATATTACAGTCGAATACAATACAGAATAATTGTGTGATCTAAACTAACTATAAATTAATATCAAACATTTGTTTTTTCTTTCAGGAGTGGAGGGGAAAATAAAATCAGAACTAAATAATTTAGGGCTCCTCTTTGACTGTAACCAGCGCGTCAAAAAACAAACCACACACCACGAAAGAGCCAAAATAAACTCAACACACTCTCTCTCTTTCTCTCTCTCTCTTCAACCCCAAAACAATAAAATAAAAAATAAAAAAATAATGAAATAAAAAGACACTGTTTCTCTCTATTTCTCTTTCTCTCTCTACAAAACAATCCATTAGAGGAAAGGAAAGGAAAGGAAAGGAAAAAGAGAGGAAAACCCTCAGACAGCTCCCTCTCTCTCTCTCTCTCTCTAACAATCATGGATCTAAGCTAGTGATTCTCTCTCTCTCTCTCTATGATTTCTTCGTTGTTGATGATCCCCTCTTTGATCTTCGCTGTTTCCCACTTTTAATTGGTAAATTTTTCCACTTTCTTCCTCCAAATGTAACTTCGTCGAATATCATTCCATTTTTTTTGGATTTTTTTTTCTCTTTAATCTCTGTGAAAAAATTTGATCGCTTTTTTATTTATTTTTTTTATTTTGTTGTTTTGCTTTTGGTTACTTGGATCAGCTTGCTTTGAGTTTCTGGGTGTTCATTATTTTTTGTTGTTGGATTTCTTGTGTTTGATGTTGGATCTCTGTGTTTATTTAGTTCTTTTGTGACAACTGTTTTTTTTCCACCTTTTTTTTTTTTTTTTTTGTGTAGTGGGTATTTTTAGAAGCTCAAAAAGTTTCCTTTTTTGCTCTTTTTTTTCTGTTTTTTTTTTCTTTGTGTTTTATGATTAATGGTGTCTTCCTCTAATTGATAATTAGTCGAGAACATGCGTTATTGATCCAGAATCTACCTTTCTCTCTCTCTCTCATATCTATTTTTGATGAGATACTAAAGTCAAAACAAGAAGTTTTCTGGTATTAGATAATGTGGTTTGTTTTAACTTCTGTTTTGCTGTTCCAGGTGTGAAATTTTCTCACAGGGTTATATATAAATTCTGTGTATTTGTGTGTGCATTTTTGTCTGGGACTAGCATATATTTGTTTTTAGAGCAACAAACCCATGATTTGTTTGCTTAGTGAGACATCAAGGTGTTAGAATTAGAATGTGAGGAGGACTGGAATTCCTTGGGATGAACAAATGTGGTTTGAATGACTCTGGAAATGTGGGTTTTCTTTAAGTTATTGATGGCTTCGTTGATTTCGGTTTTGCTGCTGCCCGTCCATTTTTCTCCGGCTTTTTTGTTTGATCGTTTACTTGTCATGAAGCTTTAATGGTGCTTTAACTTTTTCTTGGGTTGTGTAAATCGAAATGCTAGGGGTTACTTGTTTCATATGAGTTTCTGTTGTACAGATGATTTACGAGTGCGATTTGGTTTTGAGCAGGTTAATGGTTTGCTTTATGAGGGTGAGTGTATAACAAGACAAGTAGAGAAGTTTTCTTCGATATGGCTTCGGTGGGGGTGGCACCTGCTGGTGCAAGAGAAGCCAGTGGTCCTGCTGGAGTTGACAAGTTGCCTGAGGAGATGAATGACATGAAAATTAGGGACGACAAAGTATGTATTCTATTGGTTTTATGTTAAGTATATATATATATATATATTTTCTCTTTATTCTCTTTCTTATGTTTTGGGCATCAAATGTTTGCCCCAGATGCTTACAAACATCCCTTTTATGCTGTAGGATATGGAAGCCACTATCGTTGATGGCAATGGGACGGAAACGGGGCATATAATTGTGACGACTATTGGTGGTAGAAATGGCCAGCCAAAGCAGGTATGGCTTTTGAATTTCTTTGTTTGGCATTGTGTTGTGCTTTTTGAAATTCAATTGAGTACTATTCTTATTTCCAACTGTCATTCCCCCAAAAAATTTTATTGAAGGTTTTTCTCTAATTGAATTATGTATCTTTATGATTCTAGACAATAAGTTACATGGCCGAGCGTGTTGTAGGGCATGGATCATTTGGAGTTGTATTCCAAGTAAGGCGGTCTATCTTTTGGGTTATAAGAAACTGCAGAAAATTTCTGTTTTAATCTCCTGAAAAGTGGAAACATTAGCACATTTTTCTAATTGCATTTTCATTTTCTTTGTTTAGGCAAAGTGCTTGGAGACCGGTGAAACTGTGGCTATAAAGAAGGTTCTTCAGGACAAGAGATACAAGAACCGTGAGCTGCAGACTATGCGCCTTCTTGACCACCCGAATGTTGTCTCTTTGAAGCATTGTTTCTTTTCAACGACTGAGAAGGATGAACTTTATCTTAATTTGGTACTTGAGTATGTTCCTGAAACTGTTCATCGTGTGATTAAACACTACAACAAGTTGAATCAAAGGATGCCTCTGATATATGTTAAACTTTACACATACCAGGTATGTTTTTGGTCAAGAATTCCAGTAGCTTTTCTTTCTAAGTATAAATTGTGTTTGTAAGAATGTTGCCTTATTCTTGTAGTTTGAAATTTTGTCTGTTGCTATTTTATCCTCTCTCTCCTTTTTATTTTTCTGACATTGTATTATATCCACATAATTTGGCAGATATTTAGAGCATTGTCTTATATTCATCGCTGCATTGGTGTGTGTCACCGAGACATTAAACCCCAAAATCTTTTGGTATGTTAGTATAACCTCTATTTCTTCGCCCAAGTTTTAATCCATTTAGCTATAAAGGCGCAGCGTTCAAATGAAGCCCCATCTCTGCAAGTACTTGTGGTAATAAGAAAATTTTTCAGTGAGACTTTGTGCGTTTGTCGCAGGTAAATCCGCATACCCACCAAGTTAAACTGTGTGACTTTGGAAGTGCAAAAGTTTTGGTATGTTTTGTTATTAGTTCTATCTTTTTATTAGAAGTACTTTCAGATATTTGTCTTTCTATTGAAACTACTGTTATATTACTTTACCTGATGTCCTGATGTCTTATAGGTCAAAGGAGAACCAAATATATCATATATCTGCTCTAGATACTATAGAGCACCCGAGCTTATATTTGGAGCAACTGAGTATACTTCTGCAATTGATATCTGGTCTGCCGGTTGTGTGCTTGCGGAGCTACTTCTTGGTCAGGTAAGTTATTTCCTGAATTTTAGTTCATGAAAGAAGTAATAACCAACTGTTAGAACGAAGCTAATGTAGGGATTCATTTTTCCTTTCTTGCCAGCCTCTATTTCCTGGAGACAGTGGGGTTGACCAGCTTGTTGAAATCATCAAGGTAATCTACTTTTCAGTGAATACCCTTTTACAGGAATCTAAATTGATAGGCTGCCAAATATATATTTTACTTCACCGACAGCAGATTATAATCTTTAATAATTGTTTGAAGTAGGCACCTTCCATTTCAATATGTATTTACATGTGTGTGTGTGTGTGTGTGTGTGTGTGTGTGTATATATAACTAGGCACGCTTTTACTCATCCATTCGTGTGAATATGTGATGATTTGGAAAAGGTTTCATATCGATGTATACTTTTTTCTTGTTCTTTTTTAAACTTGGTTGAGGTAATAAGATGCTGCTGTGCAACATGCATCACTACTTTGTTGGAATTACATTAATATTTCTATTTTTAATCATAGTAATGATTGGAGGTTTGTTTAATGACCCTGCTTCATTGAATGAAACTTTTGTTTCTTCTCTTCTGTGTAGGTCTTGGGCACTCCGACAAGGGAGGAGATTAAATGCATGAACCCCAACTACACGGAGTTCAAATTCCCACAAATTAAAGCCCATCCATGGCACAAGGTACTTTTGTATAAACATTATCATGTTTAGTCCTCAGGGATTCCAGATGTTTATATCGGTTTTCTTTCCTCAGATATTCCACAAGCGTATGCCTCCAGAAGCAGTTGATCTGGTTTCGAGACTACTACAGTACTCCCCTAACCTACGGTGCGCAGCTGTGAGTATCTACTTCTGTGAAGATGTTTGAATACATATATTTTAACCATTTCCATTATGCTACATTCATAATTTGTGGTTGATTTGTCGTCGGAATCTTTTACTGAATGTCCTGTCTCCTACTCGTCTTACTATTATGCTATATTCATAATAATGTTTCCAAATACAATGCAGCTGGATGCCTTGATTCATCCTTTCTTTGATGAGCTTCGTGACTCGAACACGCGCCTTCCAAATGGACGTTTCCTTCCACCATTGTTCAACTTTAAAGCTCATGGTATGTCTTAATACTTTTTCCAAACCCTTTTTCTGGCATTCTTATTTATACTTTGTTTTCGTTCCAAACCCCCTGACCCTTTTCCGTTGTGGCTGCCATTGATCAGAATTGAAGGGAGTTTCGGTCGAGATCCTGGTGAAGTTGATCCCCGAGCATGCAAGAAAGCAGTGTTCCTTTCTTGGCTTGTGATGAATGTGAAATGTGTACCAAATGGATGATGCTATGCATTGTTGTTGTCTGCTATTTGTTGTACCCTGTCTATTTAATGTACCTCGATGTATCACCTTGTTCTATAAAAAAAGCAGATCTAGCTTTTGTACTCTACTTAATATCTATGCCCAAACCTCAATGGGTATTATTATTGCCCTATTGCTGCTGTATCACCAGAGATGTAACGACATGGAAGATGAACATGCGCATTTATCTAAATCGTTTGTCTGTGTTTGCATCGGAATTTGTTCGAATGTTCTCTGTAATGGTATTTCCAATGTAGTTCTGGTGGATTTAGGTTTGTTTTGGTAACTAGTTTTGGTCTAGTTATTTCCGTTTATGGTTTAGTTTCTCTCGTCTGCGCTGAACTAGTAATAAAGTTTGCAGATTGGACCTCATTTGTTGTAATTCTTACATGTAATGTGTCATATTGTCTTCTTGTGGTTGTGTTTGATCTCTCACTTGCCTTGAGTGTGTTAACGGTTTTGCAGCATCTTGTTTTCTTGGTTGATGAAGTACAGACGGTTTCTCATCGAACAATGACGGTAATTGACCTTTTGGTTTACATAACAAACCGGGGGAACCGTCAAACTGCTGCTGACTGAATGTGTTTGATCGGTTCCGATTGGTTTTCTATCCTGTGATGCGTTAAGAACCCATAGCCCGAGGAGAATTGCCCGAAATAGTTCCAGCAAGCTAGCCAAAAACCAAAATGGTTCTAAAATGAAGAGGACGGATTAAGAACCAAACTGACCTGCTTTTTCTTTGATTGTCTTCGATTTGGGTCTTTAATTTAAATTGAGAAAAAAGAAGGAAAAAAAAAAACTGTTTTTCTGGATATTTAGGCCTGTTTGGCACTCAAGTTTAACTCAAGTTAAATTGTATTTTTTTTTTTTGTCTTTTCTAAAAAGTCAACAAAAATTACTATTAAAATTTAAAATTTTCAACTCAAACTCATTCATCAAACGAACCCTTATATATCGAACCGTTGAAAAACTAATCTAATAATTAAAACGACAACCGCAAATGGATGATTTTTACTGTAGACATTCAAACAAAATTAAAATTTTCCGGGGACTTTTCCAGCCAACCACAATCAAAACAAATTTTGTAAAAGACAGGAAAAATATTCGAAATTTATGAGCCAAAACTTATAAATAAAAACCTCTCGGCAGTGGAGGCAGATAAACAGAAGAGGAGAGAAAAATGCCAATGGGAAAGTACTGCTGCGACTACTGTGACAAGCAATTCCAAGACAACCCTTTCTCCAGAAAACGCCACCTTCAATCTCTTCAACACCTCCGCGCCAAAGCTCACTGGTACGACTCCTTCAAAGGTATCTAATTATTTTTCTCGGCAACCAAACAACTCCTCTTCCCTATCTACGCCGTTGATTTATCTAGTTAATCACTTTGTTTGAGTTTGACTACAGATCCCAATCAGGCTTACACCGAGGGCTTGGGAAAAGGTGTTTGCAATCGCTTCGTTAAAACCGTAAATCCTCTTCTCTTTAATCGCGTTTTCTTCGATTGCCCATGTCATTTTAGTGCCTTCTGGATAATGGGTTTGAACCAGAATCTGCATTTTCGTTGATCACCCAGAAAAAATTTCTTACTTTTTCTTTTTGGGTTTTGAGAGAATTGTGTTTAATGCATGTTTGTTTTTTCTCTTAGGGATTTTGCCAATATGGGGATTCTTGTAAATACTTTCATCCCCAGAACAACTTGCAGAATTTGAATTACCAAGGGATGTCTGGTAAGTACTTTTTGTACTTTTTGGTTGGAAAGTACTGACCGTCGGTTTGCTTGGCAAACAAACAAGCATTTTATGTTCCATTTTGAAGTATGTGTAGTGAAGAAAGTGGTGTTGTATTTACTATGTATCGTTTGATCCGATATGTTGTGACGGGTTTTGTAGACAGTAATCAGTCACCGGTCTTTCAAGGGAACCGATTAGTTGGAAGCAGTTCTACGCCGGGTAAGTTTGAGCTCTGGTGAAAACTCTGGTCGATCCCAAAATTTTTTGATGTATCATGCATCCGCTAGATGATTCGAAGAAATAATGTCGACTGTTGAATGAAATAATTGTGAGTTAAAAGCTGAAGAACAGCTCAGATTGTTTCTTTTCATCATCCAACCGATATACTCATATTTTAGTAGCTTCTTTCTTAAGTTACATATTAAGTTACTTATTAGACTGGGTAGATAGGCTTGACAGGTTTGACGGTACTTATTGTTTTATGGTGTGGAAAATCACATTTGAGGCTGTCTTTTGCACAAGTTGGAAATTATCGTGTAAAATTGTGTGTTCTCTGTGAAAACATCCATGAATAAGAAGCTAACATGTGAATTCATGACTGGTTAAATCATGTGGTGATGTTCATCGCTGATGATACAGCTTTGTTGTTTTTGGAAATGTAATTTGGTGATTTGTGTGCGTTTTTTATCAGATGGATCTTGAAAATAATCCACATGCTAATAATTTCGTTCTCGTTTTCTCCCTTGTTTGTGATTTTGCAGGTAATATGATCGGAGATAGAGTGGGTGTGTCGTGGGAAAATCTACCTCCCTCGCTAAAGCCTCCTCCAGAGGGTGGATATCCGAGCCTTCCCTTCGTGGACTGGGGATAGGGTGCCTATTCATTTACAACAGTTTTGTTAGGTACTCCGAATATATTTCTTTTCTTTTTTTTTTTTTTTGGGACCTTGTTGACATAGATTAGTGGTTTCAAAAAAAAAAAAAAAAAAAAAAAAACAAACAAACTTTTAGCTTCTGTATGTTGTCATCTACTAAAATGTTGCTCTGTTCATTCCATGAAAGAGAATTTGTTGCACAAACTGACATGAGTTCCTTCTTGTATCCATATAAACATTCGAAAGTTTGCTTGATTTTCTTACTATTACTTTGACAAAATTGTTTGCGTTTAGTTTGAAACTTGTTCATACTAGACATGCGAATTCCATTGTGGCAGTAACAATCGAAATGTAGCTCGTGAAGAGAAGAGTGTGGTCTTATATATATATATATATATATATATATTTTTTTTTTTTTTTTTTAACTCGAGAGATTCAAACTCTACATTTTTCGATAAATTCAAATGTGAAATTACTGTTAGAATATATCTGCAATCACGTCATATGCTCTCACTATGTTTCAACATATAAGCTAAGGCCAACTCCCGTCATATGCTCTCACTATGTTTCAACATATGAGCTAAAGCCAACTCCAGTCGTGATAGATAATAATACCATGGCAGGCTCAAACCACTAGTGGAGATAATCAATATCCGCAATAAAATTCCACAATGTATAGGGGTGGAGAATGATTGTGCACTTTCAATCAACCACAGTTGTGTGTGTGTTTTTTTTTTTTTTTTTTTTTTTTTTTTTTTTGGGATCCCTAATTCAGTTTCTTACATTTTCTCGAAAACCAAACAGTGATCAGGGCACTTGTGCCGGCTGTCGCGTTAAGACCATAGGGGTGATTAGATTTTTACTAGTTTAAACTGCATCAACTTGCGATTTTAAGTTCCTAGTGTCACCAACTTCCTTATTTTCTTGCTCTTTGCAAGAAAAATTTTTAATAATAATAAAAAAAAAAGAAAGAACAAAAATCTATATATATATATATATGTGGTGGTTGGAAGTAAAAATTTGTAATTAATTTTCTTGGGTCTACTCTTCTGCCGGCCAGTATTGTCACTCTTTCAAAACTTTGGGTTAAGGCAGGCCGTTTTACTGTGAGATCATAACTCATGTTTTCAATTTGCAAATACCATGTTTCTATCTAATATGAAGCTTTGACTTCATGTTTGGAACTCCACACCTGAGTAATTCTACCAAATTCTGACAAACCCGAGTAACGCGTTTGTAACACTTGACATTTTTTTTTAGGAGACGACAGAAATTTCATTCGACGGCACTTGGCCACCATAATAGATCAGAAACGATCGGGTCATTTTTTAAGGGTAACACCGACATTTTTCTTGCATTTTCTTGTTAAGAATTTGGTGTCCTAATCTGTAATTATCGAGAGTAATAAAATCGAATCAGCACATATAATTTATTGTTATTTATGCTCAATGCGATAGATATGCTTACTTTCAGGTGCTACGGAATTTTATTATGGGAAATAGGAAGATTACTAATAAAGTATATCCCTTAGCTTCTCTCGGATTTACTATGTTTATCTCTCAAAACCCTAACCCAAAATCGGTACCCCTCCGATACAAATATAATCAGGACAACCGAAAATACATAGGAGAAAATTTAATTTATATGCTAACTTTACGTCAGGACAATAGTTGGGCATACAGCCTAAAAAATCTTCCACTTGGAGACTCACTCACCACATTGAGTCCCGCAACTACTCGTGAATCCTGAGCAGAAAAATCCAACTAAAGTTACTCACAACTTTAAATCAGCTGGATTCCAACTCCCTTAAATCTTCTCATGTGCTAAGAGTCCATCATCAAAGCTGATCTTATGAAGTGACATCGAACATGTATATACTTTGTCCTAGCATGAAAGACATTTTTTCGGTAAGTGAATAGTATTTGACTGTCACAATGCAAAACACTCTTCTCATGCTTGTGATCCAATTCTTTTGAAATCTATCCGCGTACTAACTCTGTGTCAGGACAATAATTAGGCTCCACACACTTAACACTGTACTTTAATAGAGATCCACTTTGATACCTTCTGTCAATATTGATTGTCCAATCATAACAAACTTATTCCGAGTTAATTTTCCTCTTTAGAAAAGGAAAAATAATGGTTCTTTACATGTTATTCGTGCTTCGAAGTCATGGCTCTTTCAACAAGTCAAAAGGACACTCAATGTCTAACTCTAACGTCCATTTGACTCTAGTAGAAAAGAATTTCCTAGTAACAGCAGAAATGTAATTCCAGGGTACAAAGGACAATGCTAATTTTCATACATGGTTTTTAAAATATATATTATATATAATATATATATATATATATTATGCAGTACACAGTAAGATTTTGCTATAAATGGGCAATCTTTTCGGTTTCCTCTGCTTACACCTACTGATAACAACAGGCGTCACTGCAAAAACTAAGCACATTGTTGGCTACATACATTCACACTGACAAACATGAAATTTTCTCGCTCTTTCATTACGTTTCTTTTCATTTTTCTCTTGTTCATCCTTGTGTTTGTCCGACATAGGCATCACAGCTCTATGAAAGCAGAGCAGAAACAGCACTTTCACTTGGTATCCCGGAAGAGAAAAGCATCACCACCTTCCCCTACTTCAAAATCTAGCAACAAGAGGAGTAGCACAGCTGGAACTACATCGGTTTTCAATCTGATGTTGTTCGGTGCCAAAGGAGATGGCATCTCCGACGACACGCAAGCAGTCACAAAGGCCTGGGATGCAGCTTGCCGAGCTAAACGTTCAGCAACTCTTCTTGTTCCTCGCGCGCGTTCCCTTATGATTCGTTCCATCACTTTTGAAGGGCCTTGCAAAAATGACCTTGTGTTTCAGGTAAAACATAATGTAGTACGTTTCTACGTTGCATTTGAGTTAGATTTTGGTTTAAGGAACAAAACTGATGCTAAACTTGACTTGGGAATGAAAAAAGGTCAATGGAACCATCGTGGCTCCTGCTCCCGACAGGCCCACGAAATGGTCAGCCGGAGAAAGTAAGAAAGAATGGCTGGTTTTCAAGACAATCCGCAGAATGACAATGCAAGGAAGTGGTGTTATCGATGGGAAAGGAGCAAAATGGTGGAATCTTCCCTGCAAAAATGTTAATCCGTGGTAGTTACGCAGAAATACCCTTCCTCATTTAAGACAGTTTTTAACCGTCAGGTGACATTATAATCAATCAGATTAAAAAATGTGATAAGTTAACCGAATTTAATAAAGATTTGGCTGTTAAAAACTGTGTCTGAGCGATATGGTATTTCATGGGATCGTTTACTTCTAACTTGAATCGTTTTATCTATCAATGAAACAGGAAAGGAAGTCATTGTGACAGCCCAACTGTAAGTTCCGAATACCAAAACCTTGATTGACATGTTTGTGTAACAAGAATACATATATCTTTCCAAAGTTTTGTCGAGTAAAAAGTTTTTGTGGTCATGTAAAACAGGCCATAAGATTCGCAACGAACTCGAAGCTGACACTGCAAGGACTAAGAATAAAGAACAGCCCCAAGTTCCACATTTTCTCGGATCATAGCGACGGCATTCATGTGGAATTGCTTAGCATTGTTGCACCAGCTGAGAGTCCCAACACAGATGGAATTCACTTGTCCCACACACTCAATGTGAAGATATACCACTCTATAGTTTCCACTGGTAAAAAGTCTCAAACTTTAACTTGTAGTCTTCTAGGTTTACAGAACCCAAACTGTTCATATATTAATATTTTTTAATATATTTGTATCTATCTATCTATATATATATATATATATAAATGTAGGGGATGATTGCATCTCCGTTGGAACTAGTTCTTATGATGTGGATATAACGCATGTCACTTGTGGTCCTAGTCATGGAATAAGGTAATTCCCACCGGTACTGTTTGTCTTTGACACAACTTCACTATTTAATATTTCCCCAAATATTTTAAGCTTGACAAGATAGAGTTGCAGAGAATTTGACCTTTACTTGAACCCAAAAGACTATAAGCAGAGAGGAAAAAAAAAACTAGAAATCGCCGTCATTTTTTTTTTTGGCTAGAAAAGACTCCGATTAAATCGAACAACACCAACTTTAGGTCCAATCACATCTTCATATAATTGAGTGAGATCTATGTGCTATAACTTCGTGTCAGCATTTAATATTAAAAGCTTTTTACAGTAAAGTATCATTGTGTTTCTGAATGTTAGATTCAGTCAAAATCATATTGACTTGTTTCTTATGCAAATCTAACAGGTAAAAAAAAACCGTCATTTTGTAGATTCTCTTTATTGTAGATGCATATTTGTGAACTTCTAATAAGACATTTTCATTGGCATATTTGAGCAGCATGGGGAGTCTTGGAAGGGACAAATCTCATGACTGTGTTTCACACATCAGAGTGAGCGACTCGATCATAAAGTATTCGGATAACGGTGTTAGGATCGAAACATGGCAAGGAGGGTCAGGCTCCGTGTCTCGAGTAACCTTCGACAACATTCGAATGGACACGGTTCAGAACCCCATAATCATCAACCAGTACAACCGCCTCAGAGAAAAATGCCACAACCAGACATCGGCGCTGATGATTTCCGACGTTATGTACAAAAACATCATCGGCACATACGAGACAAGCAGGCCGCCGATGCGTCTCGCGTGCAGCGACTCACTGCCGTGCCCAAACATCACGCTCTTGATAGTGAAGTTGGTTCGTTCCAATAGAGGAAATAGGAAGATTAAGAAGATATTGGAACCCTTTTGTTGGAAAGCTTATGGAAGTTTCCAGAGCTTTACCACTCCACCACCTTATTGTCTGTTGAAAGGACACCCTGGAAAGTTTCTGAGTGAAAAACATGCTGATAAGATGGTTTGTTGATTGTTTTATATCTAGCTAATTGATGTATGAAAGGAAAGAACTTGTAATTTAATAAGAGCAAACTTTACATACACACACACACACACATATGTATGTCTTTCATGAGGAGAGACTAAATTGTAATATTAATTATAAAAAGTCCCCTGAAATTCAAAATGTAACATCAAGTCCCCGATCTTTGTTCCGTTAATAAAAAGTCTCCTTACATTAGGGTTATTAGGGTTTTTGACGGAAGAACATGTGTCAAAATTCTAAGATATCTTGTAAAGATATTATGATATCTTTCATATTTAAAATTTAAGATTAATTATAAAAACTTTCTCCGAACTATGATCCTTATAGCACTTTTCTCTCAAAATACTTGACAATTATCACCATGTGTTTGACGCCTGTCATTCTATTAAAAATTCTAACAGAATGACCTTTTTTGTTAAATTATGTTCTGAGTAAATTAATGGTTTGTTTCTCCACAGAACATATGTTATGTTTTTCAGGAAAACAAAGTGTTATAAGTACCATAATTCAAAGGGAATTTTTGTGAAAAAAATCTTATACTAAATGGTCAATCATCTATGCTATTTGAAGGTTTAAATTGGTACAAGAACCTCAATATTCACTAGTTTATTGCTTTTGGAAATTTAGATCTGTCTTGGGTTTTATTGGTCTTTTGGAACCTCAAGAACCAAAGATAATAGGCTTCACATCATCTGCCGTAGCAACAAATTATCCTCCCACCATTGGTTTACTTGTGCTACGAGAATCACTTTTCGATCAATTTTAACTTTTAAACCGAAGATCACCGTGATATAGTTCTTCATATAGTTTCTTCATCCGCAAGCAAAACGACATAGATCTTTTGCATCGTTTTATGTCGAAATTACACCGACACTCCTTCGATTCAAACAATTACATTTTTTCAAATCGAAATTTAATGGGAATAATTATTCTTGATCACAAGGGTATCAACAGTAGGTGTGAACTTCTGTGAATAGAGAAAGAAATCAAACAAAGACACCGGATCTTATCAAGCTCTGTAAAGCAAACTCGGCGAGTTACCGAAATATTTTAATAACATTTACGGAAATACAATAGATGGAAGTTCCATTAGATACATTTTCCCTTGGAAAACACTTAATTCTCATTATTATTCAAGCATTTCAATTTACCAAAGCTTTCCTCCACCTTTAAAAACATGGCAATAAGGGGTGTGATCGGACGATAAGAGGCTACTAATATAACGTAGCGAGTACCTCTAACAAGGAAGCAGCAAATTGCATTTGGGTCGCCTCATCTATGGTCGAGAAGAGTGGAACATGCACAAAGAGCGATTTAGTGCCGTTCTCCTCAGAAAACCGGAGCGAATGATAGTAAACGTAGTTGCACACGAATCGACCAGCATCATCGGATGTCATCACCTCATAACCCTTGGCTGCCAAAGCCTTGGTTATCTCCTCAACAGGAAGAGTAGTCTGTGTACAATTAGAAAACAGGAAATCTTCTTAATATCCGAGGCCACCACGACTCTGGCATGAAACACTAGATATGACAAAACACTACATTTCAACATTAAAACTAATAAAACATGAAAACAAAGTTCAGTTTTCTAATGCTTATGCATTCCAGGGAACAAACAAAACGATCACATATTTTTAACAATTGTGTAAGGTCTAATGAAAAAACGGAAATTTCGAAAATGAACCGAACAAAGAATCATGACCAGTTATTCTACCTCTCTTTTGTGTGAAATTCCACCATCTGCGGGAATTATTGGAACTTTCTGCAGAAAGTTAAACATTTATGAGAAGGGTATAGAAGGTCAAGTGAAGTGAAATTCACTTGCAGTAGAGGCAAAACAAAAGAAAAATTTTCAGGCTCGTAATTGACCTGAGGTTTCCATCCCAGCTCATCGGGGCAACGGAAAGTAGCTTCATTTACAGCCTGATGCTCGAGAGCAAACCTTGTTGCACCACTATTAACTCCAAAGTGAACCTGAAGAAACATAGTTTACCAGAATTCAGTGTGGATAAGAAAAACGACAAGTACGCACACAAACACAATGAGTACAATGATACCAAGTAACGGTCAATGAGGAAACATTCCTCAGAAGTGGCTCGGGTAACAGAATAAGAGTTACCCAGATAGAATCTATAATAAATCAATTATTTTAACTCTAACAACCACTTTTTTCCAATCTGCGTTTCATCTTTCTGAACTTTTAACAAAATGGAGAGACCACTTTATTTGCACAACAAATTATGAACTCTGTAAAAGCTAACAACAATTTCAATAAACAAGTCGTTTTCAGCTGCTATAACTGCAACCAGAGAAGGTTTCTCAATGTATATCAACCATTTACATTGCTGAAAGCCATCGTAATTCCTACGCAAAATACTAATCCTACCAGAGCCTACTACTACTCAGGCTTTTCCTTTGAAACAATTGGAAAACAAGGGAAAATACGACACTCGGAAAGAGAGTAAATGTAACATATGCATAAAGAGGAGAAAACAAGGGAACAACTGACCCAAATAACTCTCCCGGGACTCAAAGACTCAGAGCCCTTGGTACTGAAGGAAGATTGCAACGTTTTGTTTAGAGTATCAAGTACGCCTTGACCTGCGGTCTCGAGAATGCTGCTACTCCCAAGAATTAAACCTTTAGGAGAACCCTTTTTCTTCAAGTAATCTTTGAGATTGTTGACAATTATTTCCGTTGGGTTCTCCGGAACTCCATGGAACTTCTTAAACCCCGTCACATGAATTGTTACTGCAGGAGGTGCTTCGGACCCCATTTACAAAATATCGAGATAAAACTGGAAAAAAAAAAAAATGCTTAACAGCTTCAAAACTCAAACTACTATCTTTCTACCTGCATCAAACAATAGAAAACCAGTTCAGCGGATACACACACACACACACACACACATATATATATAACTGACAACTAATTCGTAACAGACATGAAGAACTATAAGAAGCTTTCACACTTAATATCACTTAATAGCGTGGGCAGACCTCACCCAACTTACAATTAAAAAAAAAAAAAAAAAATCCATGATGGCTGAAAATCGGAGTGTTTTCAATGATCATGCATAAACCCTCAATCTAAAAATAGTTGGTGCTTCAAAACTTGACCAGACTATGCAAAAGCCTTTCATGAAAATCCGTGCTCATAGTAATATCCTTTAAAACTCCACTAAAAATAAGCAATAAGATCAAGGATTTTGAACAATAAAGCAACAATTTTACATCAAAACTAATCAAAATAAGTAAAATTTTGTGACTTTATAATATGCACAACTAAAAAACAAAAAGGAATTTATAACAAACAAGAACTCTGGCATCTAAAACCACACGAAGATCATAAGAACATGAGAAAACATCAGTTCCCAAATCACAGACCAAAAAAAAAAAAGAAAAAAAAAATTGAAAGGAAAAAAAACCATCAGCAAATTATAGTCTCCAGATAAAAAAGTTAGCTTGTGTGGCAAAAGAAGCAAAATTTCGAACTGGGTTTTGAGCCAAAACACCTGAAACGCGAAGAACTAAAAATGAAGCTCGATCAGAATCAAATCGATCAGACAAACAGAGGAAGAGATATGGGAAAAACCCAGAAAGAAACTAACCTTTGAAAAAGAAAGAATTCAGCAAATTAAACCATGCGGGTTGTGCGTATAATATGAATATGACAATAATAATAACGAATAAAAGGGCAAAAAAAAATCCCAAAGAGCTTTTTTGCTTACCTGTTGTCTTCAGAAAAAAGAAAAATGACTCAACCACCAATCTTATCTGCAAAAGGATGATTACAACTGGTAAAGATTCCAATCAGATTACATGAGAGAGAGAGAGAGAGAGAGAGAATTAATAATTATGGGCCCGTTTGGGTGGTGAGTTTAAACTCACCACCATCAACTCAATTTTTGTCTTTTTTTCTAAAAATTTTTTGTCTTTTCTAAAAAAGTCAACCAAAATCACTATTTAAACTTATAAATCTTAACTCAAACTTAAACTCAAACACTAAACACTCTCTATATATATATATATATATATATGTGTGTGTGTGTGTGTGTGAGTATATCAAAAGGAAGTGAGGAACGTGGTAGTGGAGGGTCATTTTCAAACAGCAAAAGCATTTTACATTGTATTTTACATTAAAGGGATACGTGGGAAAATGACTTTTTTTCAATTAAATAACTACTTAATAGAAGATTTATAAAAATAATATAATTGTCGTATTTTAAAAAATAGATTAATTAATTATGATTAATCAGTAATTTATTAATATTAAAATATATTTTTTATTGATTGATTATACTTAATCATTGATTAATGATTTTTTAAATAAAAATTTGATTATTTAATTAGACAAGTGTTTAAAGATTGTCCATTAATCTAATTTTTCAATTAGATTAACATTTTTAATTTTCAGTTATTTTTATATATTTTATTAATTTATTTTCTAAAAAAAAAAAAGGGTGTTTGGAGTTTTTGCTCCCTAATTTTAACTGAATAAATAAGTTATCTACTTGAGTTTCTAATTGTGAGAATTGTTCTTTGCATTTATTAAGGTTTTTTAAATTGCACTATAATTTATCTTTTAGTTGTAATTTGTCTCTCGAAGTTCTAATTTTTACAAAATGTTCCCTAAATTTGAAAATGTGTAGTAAAAGATTCCTAATTGATAATGGTAATTTTTTTTTTTAACTCAAACCAATATTAACTTACACAATAGTCATTAATTAATGATGGGAATGATCATTGCATCTATGTTAAACGAATTTATTGGGTTTATAGGTTCTTTAAATATAAATTTTAGTTAATATTGACTAAAAAAAAAACTTTTATACTTTTAATTAACGATCAATAGGCAAATCACATGTCGATATAATAATTAATACCTTGATTAACTGGAGGTGTTTTACTAAACTTATCTTACGATGTGAATTGTCATACTTAAAAGTCAAAGGGTAATTGTTACTGTGCGATTCATGGAGAAACAAAGCAAAAAAGGCTTTAAAAAAAAAATATTACAGAGTATCCTAATCATAAACATAGTAAAGTTTAGAAGTAATGCTCTCATATACATGATACGATATGCTTCAATCATCTTTTAAAATTTTAATTTCTTCCTACAAGCTAGCTCATGTAACATGTAAAGGGTGTATTAATCGAAATTGAAGTAGTCAACATCTATTTAGGGGCATCCCGTTAAACTCGCTTGTATTCTGGGTGCAATTTGTGAAAACAAAAAAATTCAAAGCGTAACTTCTAATCACAAAAATTCAAGGGAGGGATATGCTAAACAAATATATATATATATATATATATATATAACACATAGTAAGCAATACACGACAAATCATTGGATAAAAGGACACAGGATAAATAAGACCTTCCAATACGGCAAATAATTCCACTAAAGAATGTCATCTAATGCTCAAATGTTGCTGCAGTGTACAAGCCGATCAAAAAGGTTGATAACCAAACCCAACCCCACAATAACAAGAATAAGAAGGGGTAAAAAAAAAAAAAAAAGGATAAAGATTAATGTATATATATGTATATATATATATATATATATTTATACACCTTTTTGATCGGCTTGTACACTACAACAACATTTTGATGACATTCTTTATTGGAATTATTTGCCGTAGTGAAAGGTCTTCTTTATCCTGTCCTTTTATCCTATTATTTGTCGTGTATTGCTTACTATGTGTTTTATATGTATATATATACAAGGAAGAATTTTCAATGATTATTTTAATATTTACCCAACATGATTTTTATTATTTTAATCATATGATGTTGATCGGATGGTTGTAACAAATTGATAATTGATTAAAAAATTAATGACAATTAATGATAGAAAGTTTATTAAATATGATTTGAATGGATAATTTATTGGTAATTTAATGACATAAAATTTTCATTTATTTTTTAAAAAAATTATAAATTAAAGAATTTCATTCCTAATTTTGAAATCTAATTCCCAATTTCTTTCATTTACAAATTAATTTTTTTATTTCTCAAAAGCTTTTATTTTTTTTAGTTCTTTTTCTTTATATCTTTATTCTTCATTATTACTTTTTATACCCCTTATTATATTAAAAAAGTGTCTACAATTTAATTTTTTAATTTATTTTTCTTTTTTCACCCACCATTCCAATCAATGTCATATTCAATACATTTCATATTTTCGTTTTAACTAACACTTAAGTAAACATGGGTCCAAATCTCATTTCTTAAAGCATGATGTGTTTGGAGTTAAAAAAAAAAAAATTACAATTAATACGAGGTATGGTGGAGTAAGCACGCAGAGCATTTTGGTTGCATTCTATGCTACCAAATCTAGGGCAGCATTCGACAAGGCCATGAAAAAGATTGTCTGACTTGGTAATGGACTTGAAAGAAATGGCCAGAGAACAATGAGATGATCCTCTTTCAAAGAATGAAACCACAAAGGAAATGCCATTTGAAATTAAGGGCCCGTTTGGTTGGTAAGTTTGATTTAAACTAAATTGTACTTTTTTCATCATGTTTTTTGTCTTTTCCCCAAAAGTTTTTTGTCTTTTCTGAAAAAGTCAACAAAAATTAATATTCAAACTTAAAAATTTCAACTCAACTCAAACTGAACTTGTGCACCAAACAGGCCCTAAAGATCCAAAGTCTGTATAAACGAAGGGTGGATCAGTTTAGTCCAAGGAATCCCAATCTAATTTCTCTCAAGGTAATGGTAAAAGAAAGGCAACTGAGAAGCCTCGATATTGCAGAAATTGTAAAGGAACTGGATATGATTTCCAGAAAAGAAAAATGGGGGGAGTGCAAAAGGAGACCAAGCTTTAGAAAAATAAATATAGAGCAAATGTGTTTTCATGTTTTATCCATTTTGTTTTGTTGTTATTTGGCTTCTTATGGTAGTTTTGTTTTCTACAGGTTATTGTTGTTTGGCAGTTGGTACTTGTTTATTGTAGCTTCTATTATTTAAATGTTTGGACTTGATAATTGTTATGAAGAAATGTTGAATGATGATGTTTTTATCCGTTTTGTGTTATCGTTATTACGAAGAAATGTTGAATGATAATATTTGAAAAAAATGAACCACCACAAGGAAAAAGATAAATAAAAGTTTATGGTAGATATTTTAACTTTGTTTCTTAATCATTAACGGTGATCCGGAGAAAGTGAGAGATGAGAAATCTGGAGAGAAAGACGGGTTTCTATTATTCTCAATGACGCCGGAAAATTAAAAACTTGTCGGAAGATTAGGAGAGAAATGTGATTTATTTAAATTCAAAATTGTAAGTTCCATCTGATATACGATATTAAATAAGAAGCATTTCTTATATATATATACCCTCTGTGCGTCATGAGAAAAAAATAATAAGAAAAATTAAAGAGTACTTATGTTTGCTAAAACTTCTTGGTATGGCAGGTGAAGTGGTCACAGGGCACAGATTAGAAAACCAGTGCCACACTGTTCTTATCTTCTTAATTTAATATTTTCACATAAATAAAAACTTTAGGTTAGTTTTTTATGGGGATGAAATGAAAAAACTCTACATTCAATGATGGAGACATTCTATTTTGGTTCATAGCAACATCGACATGTTATGGTGATCGGTGATATATGGTGATTGGTGATATGCATATGCATATGCATGTGCATGTGCAAAACAATTTTTATAATGATATCAACACAACTAATTCTATTATAAAATATGGAATTTTAAATTTCTTTTTAAATAAAAACATCTTTTTTTTTTTTTTTTTTTTTTTTTTGTCTCTCTCTCTTTTATACACACACACAACAACAACAACAACAAAACGTCAAATTCCATAAGTGGGTCACTTATAAGACAGTGTCAGAATTTCAAAATTGTGCTCATGGGAAATTATTGCTTCATTTTTGTTTTACCTCATATTTGCATTATTGTTTTTGGTAGAAAGTATTGGCTGTTTCATGTTTGACAATTGGAGTTTCCACTTTGTAGCTGCCATTTTTGATTCATCGAATGTGGGGCATGTCTAGTGCGCACATTGAATGCTGATACAAAAGTAAAAAGAGATTTAAGGGGATGTTTGGTGAAATGGTTCAAACCAAAATTTTCATCTCAGTTTTTATCTTTTTCTGAATTTTTTTTTTATCTTTTCTGAAAAGTCAATAAAATTTACTATTGAAATTTAAAAATCTTAACTCAAACCCAAACACCAAACACCTTCTAAAGCTTTGTTTGACGTTTAACTTTAATTTTAATTAAACTGTATTTTTTATATCAGTTTTTATTTTTTTAAGTCAATAAAATTTATAATTAGTTTTTGAAAAGTAAACCAACTCCAACTTAAAAATTTTATCTCCAACCGGCGAACCAAATACAAGCTTAGAAGTTCGTAATTATCAAAAAATTTGGAGAATTTACAAATAGTAAAAATAATTATCATAACAATTTGATTTCTTTTGGTTTTTTACAAGATATTCAAAGTTTTGTTGTTATATTTTAATTTCAAGAGATTCCTTGGGCATAAACTCTCAACTTTTTATGCTGTCAAAAAACTCTCAACTTTTTTTTGTTTGTTTGTTTGTTTGTTTTTGGGGTGGTATCTCAACTTTAGTTTTGAGTAAACTTTGGAATGTGCCATAAGGCATGTTACAATTTCTACCTCTTATTGCAAAAAGTCAAGGAAATATTAAACTTGTAATCGTGTCGTGCCGTGTTACTCTGACGCATAATCGGCTAGGTACATGTATGTTTCGTATCGTGCTGGATCTAATTCGTTAAAATTTTGTACCGTGCTCGTACTAGCTCAAGATTAAAATCTTTAGACGCGACACAGCCTATTTGTCCAGACACATCTCGTGCCCGTATCTTGTCATATTCGTGCTTAGCCTAATAAGATTATGGACTAGCCCAATGAACCATTAAAACACTTAAAATTGTTTTTTGGTAAACTTTTTTCTCTTAAAAAAATGCCATCAAAGAAAGAATTTTATGTTTTTATTAAAAAAATGTGACCGAAAGTCACAAACTTGAACATATCAATTTTCATTTTATCACAACTATATGTGTTGATAGTTGAGATTCAAAAAATAAATTGAATTAATATAAATATTTTCTAAGTTAAAATGAGTTAATTACATTGATGTATATATGTATTTTTTTAACTATGGAGATTTTAATATTAAAATTACATAATACAAGAAGAAAAAAAATTGTATTTGTCGTGTTAGCCCATTGTGCTCAACATGTCGTGTCGTGCTTGATTCGTGCTCATGTTTAACATTGTGAAGAATTGTGTTAAGTATACGTGTTGAAAACTATGTGCCCAATAACACCACCTCGTATAGTGCTGTGTCTGTGTTTGCCTAAAAAAAAATTTTGTGTCATGCCAACATGCGTGTTGGACATCTCAACTTAATAGACATGTCTATAAAATATTATTTTAAAAAATTGCCTTTGTCAAATGTCGAGTTATCTATTAGATTAGCACAAGTAATCTATTAGGTATCCCTTATGATTCATGGTTGATCGTCGACGTTGATCGTTGGAGTAACATTGTTAATCTACCAAATAAGTTGCCCTTTTGGCACAAATCTTTGTCAAATCCGATGTTCGTCATATTGTAGACTAACACAAGAAATTTACTACATTTATCCTGAACATAGATTTACTATGAGCCCAGCAATACCACCTCATGTCTTGATATGCCTGTGTCTGCCTCAAATTTTTCGTCTTCGTGCCATCATTGCTTGTTGGGACGGTCGACCCAGCTGGCATCTCTAGAAAATCTTATTTAAAAAAAAAAAAGCCTTCGTCAATTATTGCCTGAGTTATCTATAAGGTTAGCACAAGTAATCTATCAGATATCTTTTGTAATTCTCGGTTGATCGTCAATTTTGATTGTTAGAGTAATCTATTGGATTAACATTGTTAATCTACCAAACAAGTTGCCTTTTTAACACAAATCACTTATCCTATTCGACGATCTCACCAAAGTCATATTGTAGACTAAAAGAAGAAATTTATCTGATTTATCTCGTATCAATATAGATTGTTGATCGTCTTCGACATTGATCTTCGGAGTAATCTACTACATTAGCGTTGATTTTATATGTCACGAACCCATTGAAATTATAATTAAAATAAATTCAATATAAAAAACACGTAATGTTCAATCACAAGTGTGCATTTGCTCTCCATCCAAATTGTCCACCATTTTTTTTACTCGAGCAACACACCAAAACGATTTGTCTTCGTTTGGTGTTTCAACTACAACTTAAATTTTTCATCTTAATTTTTTAATTTTTTTTTGAAAAATCAACAAAATTTATGACTAATTTTTAAAAAATTAATCAATTTTAATTAAAATTTTTTAATTCCAACAGGTGAACCAAACGCATCAAATTTGCTTCTATTTCTATCTATGTTCGCATCAAAACAAAAAGAAATCGCAAGACGTTGACTTTTTGTTCTATAGCGAGTCAATTAGATCAACGGCTCTGATTTCTCTTACTCAAAACGCCTCTTACAAAACAATTACGTCACTCCAGTCCATGGTTGTCATCAAGAGTGACTCACCACAACACACTAGATTTTATCTGCTGCACCCGAAACCACGATAACCATTTACAGTCGTCTTCTCTTAAACCTCCCCGCTGGTCGTTGACTGACAAAACCTTAACCACCTTAAACCCGAACTCCATAGCCAGAGCAAAACCCGAGGATGTCGGTGACATATCCGGGTTCGGGAACAGTTTCTTCTCTCTCTTGCGGTTACCGATTTTCTGTTCGGAGCTTCCGGTAAGCTTTCCGATCACCCGTTTAGTTTTTAAGTGTTTCTTTATACTATTTAGTGTTTCTCTTAAATTTCCTCATATGAGTTTTTTATTTATTTATGCCAAGACAATTCTGTTCGGCTTGAGTTTGAATTTCAGATTCTAA
Organism: Ficus carica; assembly: GCA_009761775.1. Classification (NCBI taxonomy): domain Eukaryota; kingdom Viridiplantae; phylum Streptophyta; class Magnoliopsida; order Rosales; family Moraceae; genus Ficus; species Ficus carica. Next base: position 11,799,908 of record CM019741.1, on the reverse strand, counting down.
TATATATATATAGGAAACCCAGAAAATTGTTTTGTAACTTACTTGACCTTGATCAGATTTTTTGTGTGTGTGTGTTTTGTAACTGAAGCTGTGATGTTTGAAATACAGAAAATAGAAAGATTTTTTGTTTTGGCTAGTGGGTAAAGAACAATACTGATTCTGTCGGAAACTATATTGAGTTTGGCCTTGAAATATCGTCATTATTTATAATGAGTTTTCAACTAGTTTTAGACATTTTTTTGGGGGCATGATTTTGGTTTTGATCATGTATAGGCTCCATCCAACAACTTTGATCCAACATCTGGCGGTCGGCTTGTGGTCCATGGAGGAGCTGCCAATTTCTGTCAAAGATTTTGTGGATTAAAACTGTGGATACTTAAGAGCCTTAACATCAGTCAGCTCAAGAGAAAACCTGCGCCAGTAAATGAGTTTAAGAGTTTGAAAATGAAGACAACGATCACTTATCAAGTTCTCCCAAAAGAACTTCGTCACTCGAAGAACAAGTTTCTGATGGAGCCACAATTAAGTTGGGGCATGGTTAGTTTCTAACGTCTTGTCAATTTTTTCAAAGTTAATGCTTGTTTTGCAATTTTGATCGTGAACATTATCGAATTTCTTTGCTTCCACCCCGAAATGGGATACTAAGTGTTAGTGAACTGTTAAAATTCATGTTAAAAGATAATGTTCATGTGTCCTGAATTCCAAATTGGGGTGTGTAAAATTTGAGGTTAGGATAATCAGATCATTTGAAGTATGTTCTTTGTCTGATATCTGAGTCTGATCTGGTGGTTCTGTGAAGTGTCGGCTTCTGTGGAGTCTCCTACATCATTGCCAAAAGCACTTTCCTACCAGTTTCCGAGTGATGGTGCTGGCGGACCCTCACTCTGCATAGCCGTCATCGGTGCTACAGGTGAGTTGGCGAGGAGGAAGATTTTTCCAGCACTTTTTGCTCTGTATTACAGTGGCTTTCTTCCTGAGGTAAGACTACCTTTTTCTGTCATTTTCAGGGTAGAATTGTTAAAACTTGTGCCTTGAATTCTTCAGAAAACTTTTGTCCTTTCATTGACGTAGTTAGTTTCTGTTTTTACAAATTTTCTCCGTTATGATTATTTATGAAATAAAAACATCGAGCAGAATTCTATGATCATAGCAATGCTGGGTTACATTCATCAAAAGAAACGTAATCTTGTTTTCTGTTTTTACAAGTTTTCTCCGTTGTGATTATTTATGAAACAAAAACATCGAGCAGAATTCTATGATCATAGCAATGCTGGGTTACATTCATCAAAAGAAACGATAATCTTGTTTGGCATTGTGTTAAGATCACATAAAATATCTCTGATTTTGGTTGGAACAAGTTCCATTCTCTTAAAGTTTCTTTCTTTGGCTGCAGAACATTGGCATATTTGGTTATTCAAGAAAGAATTTGACAGATGAAGATCTAAGATCTACAATAGCTTCAACCTTGACTTGCCGCGTTGATCATCAGTATGACTCTTGTGTTACCTCTGATGTAAAACGTATACGCGACTATGTGCTCTTTCTGTTTGATTGTCTTTCTTGGAATCACATTACTTATACATAAATGTTCTCTCTCTGGAGTTGAGTTATAATCAAAATGTCCAAAAGCTGATTAAAAAATGACATTAGAGTGATGCATAGTACATAAATATTTATCTTTACATATTTGTTCATGTACTAATGGCATCTGACTATCAAAATTCAAATGATTTGTAGAGAAAAACTGTGGGGACAAAATGGATGCTTTCTTGAGTAGAACATATTACATTAATGGTGGTTGTGGCAATAGAGAAGGGATGTCAAAGCTCAATGCTCTGATGGAGCAAATTGAGGTAAATCGAGAAGAATTCAACGTATCAAGAAGCTTTTCTCTTTGTATAATTTTGTTTCAACATTAACAAGCTAGAAGTTGTGATAACTGATCCAGCTACAGCTTACTTACCTCAGGGGAAATCTGAAGCCAACAGGATATTTTACCTTTCTGTGCCACAAGAAGCGCTTATAGATGTTGCGTCATGTCTTGCTGATAATGCCCAAACCTCGAAGGGCTGGAACCGTATAATTATGAGAAGCCATTTGGCTTCAATGCATTATCATCTCATCGGTTGACACAGTCCCTTCTTTCCAAGTTTAAGGAGAAGCAAATATACAGGTGTCTCTTCTCTCTTTATTATACTTTTGAGAACAAATGACACACAAAAAGAACAATCGAATTATCCATCATTAACAGTTGGTTTTTTATTTTTATTTTTTATTTTTTATTTTTTTAAATGATCTTATCATACAATATGTATGAAAATTGTTTCAGGATTGATCATCTTCTGGGAAGGAACCTTATAGAAAATCTCACGGTTCTAAGATTTTCCAATCTAGTATTGAGCCATTATGGAGTTATAAATATATACGTAATGTACAGGTATTTCTTTTGAATTTTATTTGAATGCAATGTCCACTCGTGCCTTAAACCAGGTGGTTTGTATGCTGTATAACTGGATCATATTGCAGGTCATCTTATCGGAGGACTTGGGTGCACATGCAGCAAGGTAATTGGCTGCTATTTGTTGCTTTGGAAAAGATCCACATTACACATAAACATCTGGTCAATATGGTAACTTATCGTCTTGTTGGTTTATGAAGGTATTTTGACGGTTACGGGATCATCCGTGACATAGTACACAGTCATATACTCCAAACAATAGCATTGCTTGCCATGGAGCCGCCTATAAGTCTTGATGGCGAAGATATTCGGAATGAAAAGGTATATGTAAATGTCAAACACAGTTTTAAGGCATGCATTAAATTTACTAAGATGTCTTTTTTCCAGGTCAAGGTTCTGAGATCAATTCGGAAATTGGATCCCAGCGATGTTATTCTTGGCCAGTATAAGGCTAGTACAAAGGATAAGGTTGATATCTATACAAATAGCCTGACACCGACATATTTCACTGCCGCACTGTATATTGACAATGCACGTTGGGATGGTGTGCCTTTCTTAGTCAAAACCGGAATAGGGCTCATACAACACAGGTCAAATTATATCTATTATGCCTTTCTATTAATAAAATTTGTTTATATTGTCAAAAGTTTTGGGTCCCTCAACTGCACTTAATCTCACATTTTCTTCCAATGTCAAACTATAATGAATGCATATGCACTGGATTTTTTTATTTTTTTTATTTTTTTCGGTTGTGGGAATTAAAATATAGAGATGTGTATGGAAGCCAAGCTATTGCTTGTTATCGTCAAAGTAGAATGAGGAGGTGCATCAAAAGAATTGTGAAAAATTATAGGTCATGGACTGATGGTGATGATCACCACAATATCTTGTGATGATCATCATCAGTGCTGATGATGAATAGTGATGAAGGCCAAAAGTTTAAGGAATTATTTGACGTTCATAGAAAATGATGAGCCAATGTGTGTAGCGGGTTTTTGAGCATATGCATTTCACAACTTTAAGGGGATGATAAATGGCAAAAAAGTGTTTTGACCTCAACTAATTAATCTCGTTGCCTCACAATACAATGCAGGGTGGAGATACGTATACAGTTCCATCGCGTGCCGGGAAACCTTTATCGCGAACATATGGGGCGCAACATTGACCTTGCAACCAATGAGCTGATTTTACGTGACGTTCCCGATGAAGCCATCCTCATCAGAGTCAACAACAAGATTCCCGGATTGGGGTTGCACTTGGATTCCCCGGAAACTCAATCTGCTTTACAAAGACAAGTATACACTAAAGGACATTTTCACAACAATGCCAATCCTTTATTTGAGTCAATTCTAGTGTATTGTACTAATCTGGCTCTGTGTTGACTTTGCAGGTATAATGTGGAGGTACCCGATTCGTATGAGCATCTTCTTCTCGACGCCTTTGATGGGGACAACCATCTGTTCATGAGAAGTGATGAGGTTGCTGCTGCGTGGAACGTTCTAAGTCCGGTTCTGCAGGAGATAGACAAGAACAGTATAGCGCCGGAGTGTATGAGTTGGGTGGCAGAGGTCCAGTTGGAGCATACTATTTGTGGGCAAAACATGGGGTTCCGTGGGCTGAAGACTAAGCTAATGCTTTGTGTCGTATGAGTTGTTTCGAAGAGTAACCAAATGCTTTAAACGACATGTAGTAGATGTACCAATGACTTTACCCAAAAGAATACGAAAATTTTCCGGGTTGTAAAATGACCATTACCAAAAAAAAAAAAAAAAAAAAAAAAAAAAAAAAAAAAGGCAACAACAACACACAAGCCTGAGCTTGGTTACTTGGATTAATTGGGATGTTTCTGCTTAAAATTTGTGACCCTTCATATTACACTTCATTCGAGGGATATATAAGTAGGAGTGATGATGTATATTTAAAATATAAAGTTTTTAGGAAACTTATTTAAGGATTAATCAATTTAAATGCGAGTGAAATAAGAAAATATAAAGTTTTTTAAAGTTAAAACTAGAAGGAAAAAAAACAAATCATCGGGGGTTGAAGTCCTGACTTGTCCCTAGTTATATCACTTTTTATGTGGATTTGGATCCCTCGTGAGCGCATCATTTCAATTTAGGTCCCATAACAACATGGTTGGCCAGATATTTCTATGAATTTAGAAAAACTTTAATGACCACCACACAATTAAAACTCGGGTAATATTAAAGAGTAATCAGTGATGTCCAGCATCACATATTAATAAGACTCATAAATGAAGTTATTTTTTTTTAATTATGATGTTTAGCATCGATGATGTCCTCAAATATTTTTAATTAAGCTTGACGAGTAATTATTTCTATATTTAGTGTTTTCCTAATTATTCCTATTCACGGATTTTTTTTTTTAAATTTTTTTTAACAGAGTCCCATGTCAATAAAGCTCATCAATTGTACTGTGGAACCTTAAAATAAATAAATTACCAAACTGATAATGATCACCGTAACGAATAATGTAGTACGAGACCCACACTTTTTGTATCATCTATGGTGATCCTTGTCATGATGATAAACCGAATTGGTCATAGTTTTGTAATCAAAGTCTTCATCATAACAACTACTGTTATATATATACAATATATATATATTATATATATATTAATGTGTAATGACCTACATAGTCCTTAAACTTTTAAAAAGTAACGATTTGGTCCCTATTTGTTTTTTTTTGGCCGAGATGACTATAAAACTCTTATTTTTTAGCCGTTATGGTTCTTTTCCATCAAAATCTGTTAATTTCTAACAGAATGAGAGGGTAATTTACTAATTTACTAATAATTAATTTACAAAAATTGAAAAAAATTAATTTCTTTATTCTCTCTCTCTACTCCAAACCAAGCCATCACTCACTCTCTTCCTCGATTCTCTCTCTCTCCTCAAAACCAAAGTAGCCCAAATCCGGATCCAAGATCTGGGGGCAGGGCAAGCTCGGCGGCCATGGGGAGGAAACCAAATCGGAGTGCTCAGGTGGCGGCGGCGGCGGGGGGGGGGGGGGTACTCATTTTTGTTATGGGTTTTGAGCTGAGCTCAGCGAGGGCAAAGACAGTTGGGGGGAGGCTCAACGATGGCAAGACAGGGGGGCAACTTCGATCTAGGTTTCGATGGGGGGTGGGGGCTCATGGCGAACCGCGGCAGGAAAGGGGGGCCAGACCAAGAGAGAGAAGGGGGGTGGGGGACAAACGGCGGCAGGAGGGGTGGCGAGGGTGGGGGGGGCCAGACCAAGAGAGGGTGGGGGGGGCCATAGAGAGAGGGGGTGGGCGAAATAGAGAGAGGGAGAGGGGGGGGGGGGGTGAGTGAATGAAGGGTATTTTAGTAATTTTATTATAAAAAATCATTTCAATAAGATTCTGTTAAAAATTTAATGGATTTTGACGGGAAGGACCATAACAACCAAATAATAAAGTTTAGGGTTGTCTCGGCAAACCAAAAAAAAAAAAAAAAAAAAAAACAAACCGTCGCCTTTACAAGAGTTCAAGACTAGTTAAGCCAATTATTCTTTTTTAAAAAAAGAAGACACATATATACTTGTAGCTTCAACCAAACCACTAGTATTAGAATATTCATTTTTGATATCTTTATAGGTTTTATACTGTTGCACTACGTTTGATCGAAGACAAATCCACAGTGCCAGATTATTAACAATCAAACAACTATGGTAAGAATATATATATATATATATATTTATTTTTGTTTACGGTCCTTTGGATAAAAAAAATCTTTATGACGTAATACAGGGTTAAACGAGTAAGACGTCAAAAAAAAAAAAAAAAAAAAAAACCCTTCATGCATGATGAACTTAAACGATTTATATTATTAATGAAAACTATATTTTTTTATACATTAAACTGCAAAATAAATCTTTCATAATCATTATATATATATATATATGGGACATATAAAATCTATACATTATGTAGAAAGGAGAATCTATTTTCGTCAAGTACATTTTGAGCGAAACTTGCGTTTTGTAAACTTTTTGGGTTTTTGGCTGCCGTGCAGCTGCCACAGAGGAGATGGAAGGTGGGGAAGAGAGAGAGACTTGGGTTTTATAACTTTTTTGAGGTTTTTTTTGGCCTGCTGTGTAGTGTGTGTGTGTGTGTTGTCGGGTTTTGGATTCTTTTTCGGCTGACACACTCGGAAGAGAGGATGGGAGAGAGAGAGAGGTGAGTGGGTTGGGTGATTTTTTTTCTTTTTGGATTTTTTTTCTTTCTCCAAACCTCTTGTAAAAGAATGAAAAAAAAAAAAAAAATGCTCGAATGGTACGATCCCTCCGTCACCCCAGAATGAAAGGGGTGATTTCGTAGTTTTTGATCTGTGAAGATACGTTGTTAGGTGCTTCAGAGATTAAGCGTACTCTGGCAACTTTACGTAAGACAGAGTTTGGTTTATCGAATTAGAAAATGTCGATTAGAATGAACGATAACGATTCAGGAATCTAAATAATCAAAAGATTATATATATATAATCGTGAAAGACAGAAGGATCCCTGGGAAGGGAAGGGGGGGCGGGGGGGGGGGGGGAGAGAGAGAGAGAGAGAGGAGAAAAAGAGAGTATGAAGTGTGGGAGAGGAGAAGAAAAAAAAAAGATTTTTTGTAAAAATATTATTTATATAACTTTTAAAAATATATAAATTTCATAATTTTTTTCTTTATATTGATCTATTCTTGATATTTAATCTTTTGATCTTTTTACTCTTTTTCATGCTTTCTTTTTTCATTTTAGATCTTTTTGTTGGTTTTTTTATTTACTTTTTATTTATCTGTATTTTTTATTTAATAAATTTCTTAAATAAATCTAATCATTAAACTAATCTTAAAAAATATAAAGAAAGCTCAAAATGAGCTACTATTCATCCATTTCGTCCAAAACGCACAATGAGCTATTATTTTTGAGGAGAGAGAGAGTGAAAGTCGGAGTGAGAGAGATGGTTTGTTTTGGGGTTTCCTTTTCTTTCTGACAAACTTGGAGGGAGGGGAAAGAAAGAGAGTACTTTTTTTGGTTTTGGTTTTGTTTTTGTTTTTTGTTTTTGTCTTTTGTTCACTGACAGACGGGAGCTAGGGAGGGAGAGAGAAAGAGAGAAAAGAGAGAGAGTGAGTGGGTTGGACTTTTTAGTCCTTCAATTTTATTTTTTTCCCTCTTTTAGCCTAGTTTTTTTTTATTTTTTATTTTTTTTAATTTTTTTATAATGGTTTATTTTTAATATTTTAATCCTTTAATCTTTTTAGTTTTTTATGTCTCTTTTTTTAATTTTATTTTCAGGTATTTTGTTGATTTTCTTATTTTTTAATATATTTTTTACTTAAATATTTTTGTTTCTATTTAGATAAACTTTCTTAAATATATCTAATTATGTGTTTCGCATAAGTTTTTAAATTAGTACATTTTAAAGTACCAAAAGTTCTAAAAGAATTAGTTTATGTTTGATTTACCGGTTGGAGATGAAATTTTTAAATTGAAATTAGTTAATTTTTTAAAAATTAATTATAAATTTTATTGATTTTTAAAAAAAAAAGATAAAAATTAAAATAGAAAAATATAATTTGATTGAAGTGAAACTTTAAAACATCAAACTAAGCCTTAGTTAATTAAAAAAAAGATAAAAAAAAAAAAACCAATCACACTCACAATAAATTTTTTTAAGCACAAAGCTAATATTCCATGCATATTAAAAAAATAAAAAGAAAAGAAAAGGACAAAGCAAATGGACAAAATTAGGGCAGCCAGGGTGAGCTAAAGATTATGCCATTCAAAGAACAAAGCCGCCAGTGCAACGACATCACGTCGCAGCCAATGACGTAATCAACTTATTCTGATAACCCACTTGACCAAAACTTTCTGTGTCTTCTTCAGTTGATCTTGACCAACATAATTGTTATTTAATTATTAATCTCTTTCTTTTCTCAATTCATTTGTTTAGGTCACAACTGTTACATAGTTTAATATGACTCAAATAATGTTAGGTTAGGTCAATATCCAAATCATATTTTTTAGGATCGAATCTTCATAATTCAAGCTTAAAACTTACTGCACCTAGTTCCGTGATTTTATTAAGAGCACTTGAGTTGGAGAATCGGAATAATTTTTTATTGGAGTTGAGGTGAGTTTTAGAATTGTACGTTTGATAAAAAAAAAAAAAAGATTGTTTGGGATTAGATAGTATACAAACTTATAATGTTATCGAAGAAAAAATATATCTTGTTTTGTTACTTTCGAAATTCTATACAATTAAAAAAATTTCTCATTTTGACTTGAAAAAACAAATTTATGAATTTTTAAAATTTTAGTTTTAAAGTTTGAGTTGAAGATGTGAATAGTAAAACTGAAATTGAAAACATTTCAAGTTCATTTTTAAAGAAAAGGACAAAAAATATTTAAAATTATTTGGTTGGAGCGAACCAACCAAACACCCTCTAAGAGTTTTAAGATGAGAGATTTTATTATTTAATTTCTGATAAATCAATAATTTACTGTAAAATGAACATATATCAAAATAGAAGTAAGGAAATTATGGATTTTTTTTAGTTCAAATTTTTAACTAGTTACGTACTAGCTCATCAAATAATTAGTTGTCTTGAAATAATTGAGGAATAGAGGATTTAAAACCTACACCTAAAATATAAGATGTGAATTTATTTATAAAGTATGCTTATAACCACTTCATTATTATTTATTATTCTTAATGATTCCTTTCAATGTAAGTGCATACATTTGTGAAGTGGGTGATAAATTCTACTTTTTTATCTCAATAATAAAATCAATCACACTCATGACAATTTTATATGACTTTATCTAATAGATGACACAGATTAATTACATCAACTCAAACAATAAACATCATTTACCAAAATAAACATAACATAATTAATAAGTTGATGAGGCTCATATTAACATGTTTAGAACCTATCTATTAAGAAAAGTTGACTTCTTTACCGAACTTTATTTTAGCAATAAATTGAATTGAATTTTTTTTGAAAGTATAAATTGAATTAAATTGTATTTTTTTATTTAAAAATTTTCTTCCTTTTAAAATACTTGATTAACCGATTTAGCAAATAATAGTTTATATACTCTTTATACAGACAAACTACCTAAGTTTTTTATCTTCTCATTTTCCTCTTATTTATTATTTATTATTTAATTTTTAATACTATCTTTAATAAAGTAATTGGAGATGAAGACTTGTATCACAAAAATTCTCATTTTTTTTAACAAGTGGGGCATTATTGTCTGGGCAAGTACACCTTTGTTTTAACTTTCATTAGTAACTTGTTTGGTATAACATTTTTAATTCAAAAATTTATTTAATTTCAAATCTAAATCCCTTTTCTATTTCTCTAAAATTTACACTGCTTATTTTTCTTTCTCTCAAACGTCTATTCATTTTAGATTGGTATCATTAAAAAATGATTTTTCTTTTCTTTTCTTTTCAAATCGGTATGCCAAAAAGAGACTGGCTTCCTCAACTTTCCCACTTATTTTTCTTTCTCATAAGCACCCATAAATTTATATAAAAGTCTGTATTTGGTATTGGATATCATTCGGACACTCTTTTTATTTAGAAACTTGTGATAATTAGTTAATTTACTTATAACTTTCTATTTAAAATAATGTAATATAGTAACTTCTTACTAATTATTAGAATCTTGTTACATGATATTAATATTAAAATTATCTGATTGATACAATGTATCAAATATATATATATATATATATACACCATATAAAGAGGATATCCAATAAAAACTCATACCTAATTTAATATTCTCATATCAAAATGATTTTTTTTTCTTTCCCAGACTTGTGTCAAACATAACCAGCTTTTTCACCGTCTATCACGTGACGACGACTCTCTCTCTCACTAAAACAGAGTCAACTATGAACTAACACCGTCTCTCTCTCTCTCTCTCTCTCTCTCTCTCGCTCTCCATGCTTTTATTCAATCAATACGAAAAAGAAAGGAAGAAACCACGAAAACACAGCAAACCAGAATAAAATTTGCACATCTCTATTCTCTATAAGGTCAAGGCAATTGAAATAAAAAAGACTCTTCTCAAATTCTTTTTCTTTTTCTCTTGCTCTTCTAATACTACACCTCATCAAATTAGCCAAACACTATTCTCTCTCTCTCTCTCTCTCAAAAAAGGACAACAAAGAAACATGAAAGAAGAAAAAGAAGATCATCAGCAGAGAAAGAAGAGGAAACTGGACGAACCGGATGAAGAAAAAGTGGAGGAATTCTTCGCTCTGATACGGAGTACGAGAGAGGCCCGAGACCGTCTCCGCAACAACAACTGCAGCAGCGGTTCCGGGTTGAATAAGAAAAAAGATTACAACTTTGAAAATTTTAGCAATGGTGACGGAAGCGGTGATCGGATTATTGCCGCCAAGGAGATCGGAGTTTGGAACCCAACATTCCGACCGGAAGACTTTCTTAATGATCATGAGAAGAAGATAGGTACTACTCTTCCTCTTACCAATTCTGTGCTCGTCAGTGCTAGTCAATTATTAGTGCCTGAAGTTGTTGGTGCTTCAAAATGGAAGAAGAAGAAGAAGAAAAAGAGAAGAATGAGAAATTAGAAGATAATAAAGGAGGTACGGATCGTAATAATATTGATAATAATAGGAATGATATAGACCTTGAGCTTTCTTTGTAAGAGATGGTTTAATTAATTATCATGGACTAAGATTAATTAAGGGAGGGGGGGTCAATTTATGTTATTACTATGGTATTGTCTAACCCTGCTTCTTCCTTAATTTCTTGGGTTTGATCCTAATGTAGAATTTTTTTTTTTTTTTTTTTTTTGGGTGCTGAAGAACAATTATATATTGTGTATGACTGTGTTGACATTGTAACTGTTGTACCTTTGTATTTTCCATAAAAAAAAAAAAAAAAAGTACCTTTGTTAGTAAGTGCATAGCATCATGAGCTAGCTAGTTGATCAGTTATTTACTCATTTGCCAATTTATTTATTTATTTATTTATTTTTAAGAGATGGGTTTAAACCATAATTCAAACTTTTTATTTACAACGTTTTATCTTATAAAAAATTAAATTTAAAACCAAAACTTATGTTCGAAGCCATGAATATGATATCTAGTGAATGAATATCAATGCGTGACAGTTAGGTATAATGATGCTTAATGAATTTAAAGTAACATTTCTAAAGAGAGAGACCGGCATAAAGTCGCAACGGAAGTACGTTAACAATTTGTCTTATATTTTTTAAATAACAATTTTGTTTCCTTTTTGAGTAACTTCAAATCACATAGAATCAAATTTTATGACATATAACGAAAATATGATGGTTTGTAGTTTTTTTGTTTTCGTATTTTATTCTACGATGGGTACATTCTTTTGCCCGATCGTCTGGGCAAGTTTTTCAAGTCATTTGATTAAAAATAAAGGTTAAATATTTAGGACCCGTTTGGAACATGTTTTCAAAAGTATTTTTCAAATAGTTATTTTTTCTTTTACCTCCAGTTTTACAATTTAATTTTTCAAATATTTTAAAAAACTCAAATTTTAAAAATCTATAACTTCATTTTAAATCGAAATGAGATTATTTTTTCCCTTAAATTACATATAATTTCAAGAGTAATGAAATAAGATCCATATTGCTAAATCTTTTCCGAACACATTTTAAGTTTTACACTTTTTCACTCCAAATAGTTTATTTTCACTAAATGCACATTTTTCAAAACTTAAATCATCTCTAACCTCCAAAACAACATTTTTAAACATGACTCCAAACGGACCCTAACGGGAGAACTTTATCCAGCATAATCATTGCTTCTCAGTATAGGCAACAATGTGAAAAAGAAATTCCTGTTAGACCAGTATTTGCCTTGTTGTAATATATATATATATATATATATATATTTTTTTTTTTTTTTTTGAGGCAAGTGTTTAATGGTCTTGCCTGCTTATTAATTTTGAGAATTTTATGAAAGGATATGAAAAATATCTATCGGTATAGTTCTATTTTGCCTTACGAAAGCTTATTAGAAAATTTGAGAAATCATTATCTTGCGTGAAAATAAAATATCTAGAATTTTGAAACAGAAAGAGAATTTTAGATTAGATCATAAACATAAGACATGTCCCAGATCCTGATCTTGGTCCAAGTCTTGACCTTTACCTTATTCTTGAAACCAAACCTCATCTCAAAATCAACTCTCCTCCTGAATCCTGACCTCGTTCCTTCTTGAAACCATACCTCAATCCCAATAGGGATGAAAATACTCCCCACGGGTTAGGATTGAAACGACTCTTCATTTGGTATGATATGTTCGTTTTAGGCCACGCCGCCTTTATAGTTTTGCTCTCGGGCTTTTTCCCAAAATGCCTCATTCAATTAGAAGACGGTCTCTTTACTTAAGAACCATCACATATATCAATCCCAAATAATGTGGGATTGCACAACATACCATTTTTTTTCTTGGGATTGATGACTATCACAAGAACCACACAGTGATCCACCTCGAATGGGGCAGGGATGGGAGACAATCTCTATGGATGGGGTGAGGATGAGGATGGGGATAAAGTTTGTACCCAAGGTATGGGCTGAGCGGGGCATGGACAAGGGAAGAACCCCCCCACCCTACCTATACTCCGATATGTATAGCTTTTGTATATTTCTTAAATATATATTTATTATTTCTTCAGGAATAATATTATATTTAAAGAACCATGGTTCTATTAGTAAGATTTGGTCTATATAGTTTAGAATTTGGTTTACGTTTTGTGACCTTTGATATTGGACTAAATTTATAAGTGAGTTTTTACTTTATTTTTATTTCAATTAAGTTATTTAATTTTTCATTGTAAAGTTTTATTAAAGGGGATTAAGGAATGTAAGGGGAATGCCTCTCCAATAGAGAATACCCCTACCCCGGCCTCATTTCTCCTTAAATGGGGAAAGGGATGAGTAAGCATTCCCTCACACTACTCCCCCTATCTGTTGCTATTCCTGGGCCACGATCTAAAATATTGATCGCTATATCCAACCTCAAAACTTGACCTAGGTCTCAAAATCTGACCACAATCATTAATGTCAACCCCAATCTTAATCTCAATCCCGAAACCCGACTCTAGTCTTGGATCTCGACATTGGCCCAGCCCTAGAACCCAATCCCAACCCGAAAACCACCCATCTTTGACTCAAGTCCCGAAACTTAACCTCGATTATAGATTCCGATCTAGCTTGGTCTCAGAACAACCTAATATTGATCTAAGATTCTGACCCTAACCTTGTTCCCATATCTCTAGGTTAATCCTGGCACCATCCCATATCTTGACCTCGGCCCTAGACCCAGATTCGAGCACCTGCTAGTTCCTGGATCCCGAACCTTTCCAGTGTCCCCAACCCCAACTCCAGTCCTAGATCTCAACCCTGGCCCCAATCTTGGATCTCAAACCCCAGCCCTGATATCAATTCCAAATCGATATTCCGACCCTACCTGCGTGGTCTTGGATCCTGACACAACCCCAATGCAAAAAGCCGATCCTAGACCCGTTATTGACTCTGATTTGGACTTGTTCCTAAACTTTGATCTCAGTATCGATCTTTGATATATTTTAAATATTTGATATGTTCGTGAATACGGTCCAATATAGCATTAGATATCAAAGTTTATTTCGAATTAATTTTTAGTTTTGTTTTAAATTGTACATTGTACAAGTGTTGCCAAATAATGTGCTAATATGACACACCTAATGTAATTTGCAATTGATAACACTGGGTCACTTTGGTTAATCAAGAATTATGAGAAAAGTGCTAATTTACTTTATAAACTGTTTGAATAAGCCTTCCGCGTAAAAATTATTACAATGTGGCGACATATCTTTTCGTAGGTACAATCATTAATATATTGATTTTAGATAAACTAATAGCTAACACATATTGTTGTGTGTACTATATAAAGTGACCTCACGCAGTTTTACAAGAAAATTAAAAAAGATAAAGTCACCCAAAAAAAAAAGGAGTCTTTTATGTTATGATAGTTTTTTTTTTTTTAATTTTATTTTTAATAAGAAAAATATATTTTCATATCTTATCTACAGAATTTTAAAACCAAGAAAAGAAAATAATTCCACTGAAGGAATAGATCAAAGAGTGACGCAACAAAATGACGCAAACAAACCACCAATAAAAAGATAGGGAAGTTTTCGGGTAAGATCCCTAATAATTGAATAAAATTTTCGACAATTTGGTTTATAATTATAGTAATTTTGTGTTCTGTGGTACAAAATTTTTAAGATGAACACTCATAAATTAGATAGTATAAAAATTAATTTACTTAAAAAAATGAAAAATTAAGTAAATAGATAGTTTTTAAACATTTATTTAAATAAATTATCGGAGTTTTTTTCATCTAGAAAAATAATCGTTAATCAGTAGTCAATCAGTGATTGATTACGGTAAATCAATGAAAATACATATTAGTCAATCAGTAAAAATTACATATTTATATTAGTTAATCATTAAGTAATCATGATCAATCAGTGATCAACTGATTCGGTATTTTTAAAAAACAATCATTTCACTAACTTACAAAATTTCAATAATTTATTAAAAAACTTCTTAAAAAAAAGGTCATTTACGCACTATAACCTTTAAAAAACAATACTTACCAATATTAAATGATAAGAAATCTTATCGAAAAAAAAAAAAGAACCTATCAATAGAATTCTCGAAACAACAGAAAAAGAAAAAAAAAAAAGAAAAAGAAAAAGAAATAGCAACCGTGGAATAGATCCAAGAGTGACGCAACAAAATGGACATAAGCAAACACTAATTATATGTAAACATGTGCACCAACGTTTGAAAAGCAACCATTTGCATGGAAAAAATATCTCCTGGTAAGTATAACCGTGCATCACATCAGCCGGGGTTCCAAAAATAAACAATGAACGCTCACCAAGCAAAGATAATTAAAAATAATAATAATAATAATAATAAGTGATCAAAATAATTTTGAATTCTTTTAAAAGTGACGGTTTGATTTATATATATAATTTGACGATCCTAACTCTTAGTTTCTAGGCCGTTTTAGTCTTTTTCTGTCCAATTTCGTTAAATTTCTAACAGAATCTTACTTAAATGATTATTATTTTTTTATATAAAATGACTAAAAAATACCCTCCAATTTCTCTCTTCCAACAACCCACATCTGGGACGTCTCTCTCTCTCTCTCTCTCTCTCTAACTCCCGATGGCGAGCTCGAACGTGCCCCACCCCGCCGGCGACCTCGAACACCCCCTTCCCCTGTTCTTGCCTAGCCCAACGGCCCCCCCCTCCCCGCAACCAACCCAGATCTAGGCTCGCCGGCGACTCAAATGCAAACCCCCCCTAGCCGAGCTTGTCCCGCCCTTGGTTTTGATCTTGGCCTCTAGATTGGGCTTTGTTTTCAAGGAGAGTGAGAGATCGAGGAGGGAGGGAGATAGAGAGAGAGAGAGAGGAAAGGAATGACTAAAATACTATTAGTAAATTACTAATAGAAAGTAATTTAATGGATTTGGTATTTTTTTTTTTACTTTTTTTAATTAATTATTAATAAATTACTAAAATACCCTCTTATTTTGTTATAAATTAACGGAATTTGTAAGAAATGACTATAATGACCAATATTTTAAGAGTTTAGGATCATTTCAACCTAAAAAAATAAAATAAGGACCAAATCGTCACCTTTTAAATATTTTAGGACTATCTGGATCAATTATTCTAAAGATTAAAAAAAAAAAAAAAGGAAAAAGGAAAAAGGAAAAGTAAAAGTAAAACTGTAAGGGGTAAAATCTTTGTAAAAAAAAAAAAAAAGAAAAAAGGTAAAGTATTTAGTTCTAATGTAACAGCACTAATATTGTACCACCAGAATTAGATCAGAAAAACCACCAATTATGATTCTCATAGACAACACGTTCATTGGGCCACATTTTGTGAAATGACAGCCTAAATTTGACCCCACTAAGATGGTAGATCTAAAGATATGTAAATCATGGTCACACTTCAATAACATATACAGCATAGAATGATCAAACTCAAAAATCAAAAGTATACACTATACAGTCATTGTGTTGAAGGTGGAGAAGGGAAAGTTTCGTGAAGAAGATGGAACGAGAAGGGAAACAGAAGATCGCCACGAGCGAAGACGAGGTGGAGCGAGATCATGGCGATGATGAGGAAAAAAAAATCGAGGAGTTCTTCGCGATTGTTAAACGGTTAAGAGAAGCTCGGAGTTTGATCACGAAGGCGAGTAATAAGGAGCAAAGAAGGTGAAGGTCCATGGTCCAGTGTGGACCCCCGTATTTAAATTGGAAGATTTTGCAGGGCAGGAGGAAAAGGATGGCAATTCCAATATAAGCGTTAGGTGTTCTTTCGAAAAGGACATCGGCAAAGGGAACGAAAAGGAAGGAAAAGAGAAAGGGTTAGATCTAAACCTTACCTTGTGATCCTACAATATCGTCACCGTAGTAGAGTTTAACCACCAAGTTCGGGTGTAATACGTATCAAGTATGTACGGAAATACATTAACACATCTAGTATGTTGCTCAAATAACAGTCTCACCAGGAGTACTGCTTGATGGTTTTCTCGAGGGCTATTGGTCCAACTTTCGACCAAGGGTGCAAAGCTAGTTTGAAAGGCGCTTTGTGAAAGTTGTTACTATTGGCTATTGTTAGAAGAGTTCAGCTGCGGAAAGTTCGCAATGTTCAAATAAAACCATTTTCTAGTTACTCGAGCGGTGTTGATTACCTTGAAAAGATTACTCTGATTTCCCTGACATCTCCATTAAATGTTCTGATGCTCGGTTGTAGGGTGCATTTTTAACCACACATTTATATCGATGGGGGCATTTTTTAACACACATTTTTTCTTATATCGATCAACACGCACCGGTAGGTAAACACATTTCCCATCAGCACGACATGAAAAAATCAGACGTCAACAAGAAGAAAAAAGAAAAAAGGAATCACTACCAGCCACCCACCCTCTTTGTCAGTTTCCCACCACCCGTCTTCCTCCTCGCCCCCCTTCCTCAGTCGGGCAGCTATTCCTTGGAAACTCCCTCGTTGCTTGCTATGAACCCCCGAAAGAAGATTTTATTCACAAATCTGCGTAAATTCAGCAAATTCAGCGCTGGATCTGACCTTGTTTTTGAGTCTAATTCGTACGCAACAAACGCCTTTTACTTCAAATCCTTGGAGTGGTCAAGTTTGTGCCATCTCATGCCTCTCCATGAATTACGGTATCAGCTGCACAAGTCAAGTAGAAAAACACGATACATCGTTAGCTGCGTAATGCAAATAGTACAAGAATTTAAGATTATATACCAATTCAAAAATAACATACCTTAATTCAACCTAACACAGTATAAGTTGTCGCTGCATAATTTGACTGATGAGGCACGATACGAGACAAAAACTCGCCACCCCAAGCAATTACACATCGTCTTTTTTCTTTAACAAGAAGATCATATTTCAATGCTGGTTCAGTAAAATTCAACATTCAAACACCTCATCACTAGGCCGTAGAACTCTTGTAAGTACACCATAGAAGCACAATAATTTCGAATGACGTAGCATTACAGTGATCAAATGCACTCATGGTAGTGCCTAGTTGTGTGGAAATGTGGTCCACCTGCACCTTGCTTAGATGGATAAAGAATAGTCTGATTAAGTTTCCGAGCCAAAATTTAAGCAACGGGCCTAACTGACCCGGGTGTGCATACTGCTGAACTGAAATTAATCTGCCATAGATGGATTGAGCAAGATCACCAATAGTCTCTGCAAGAACACAAATCATCCTTGAAATGATGAATCTGTGGGCATCCCTTAAAATTATCTCCCTCCCTGTAACTTTGGCGATTAATTTAATTGCGGAATGGCAATCGCCACAGACACGAAGATTCTTCATCACCCGTATAGGTGTTGGTTCCGGCACCTTTAGTAGTCCATAGGCCACAGCTAGCCTCTCACTGTGATAACGCAGGCTATGCAATTTCTCTTCTTCGTCCACATCATGTAGCACAAAGGTGCTATCGGGACTGTACCCAGCTTCCCTTAGTAATCCACCTAGCCTCTCTAACATTCTCAAGATTTTGGGATGTTCTGGGTGTCCCGTGCTATCTCCTCCGGTAAACATATGCACCTTCTTCTCCACTTCAAGCCAGCTACAGCCAGGCGATTTGCTCACGCTTCTTTCCCTCATGTTTTTCCTCAGCTCTGCGACATCACGCCATCTGCCTTTGGTAGCATAAATATTGGATAGCAAAATGTAAGGCCCTGAATTATTAGGCTCAAGTAGTAGAAGTTTTTTTGCCGCAACTTCAGCCATGTCCAACCTCATGTGGGTTCTGCAAGCACCTAGTAACGAACCCCAAACGATAGCATCTGCTTCCACCGGCATTTTTCCAATTAAATCCATTGCCTCATCCACTTGGCCTGCTCGACCAAGCAGATCAACCATGCAAGCGTAGTGTTCAGTCCTTGGTTCCACGAGAAATTTGGATTTCATTGCCTCAAAAATTTCACGGCCTTCCTTGACCTTTCCAGTGTAGCTACATGCTGAAAGAACACCGATAAAGGTAATATCATCCGGTGCTAAGCCCACGGAGCACATATCATGAAAAATTTGTAAAGCTTCCTCTCCTAAACCATGTTGGGCATAACCAGTGATCATAGAATTCCACATAACTACATCCTTTGGAGCAAAATGATCAAAAACCATTTTTGCTTTTACCAGATTGCCACATTTGACATACATTGTAATCAAAACTGAGACAACATATACATCATGATCAAAGTGGGATCTCACCAACTGACCATGAATCACTCTACCAAGGTCAAGACTTGCAAGGCTAGCACAAACGGAAAGTATACTGATTAGAGAAGGGTAATAGGGCCTAACTCCCTTTCTCTGCATCGAAGCAAATAAGTCAAGTGTGCTTGCAATTCAAAACCTTTCCGTTCATAAGCCTTGATCATCGCACTCCATGTTCCTTCATCCCTCTCTCTCGTTTCATCAAATACTGACCTTGCTTTAGCTATCTCCCCATTCTGCCCAAACCCAAGAATCATTGCATTGCAAGCAACAACTGGTTTCGTTGGCATTGCATCAAAAAGCTCTGAAGCCTCTTGAATCCTTCCACACTGAGTGTACCCCATCAGCATTGCCGTCCATGACACCTCATTTTTCTCTGGCATCACTTCGAATAACTTTCTACCAACATCGACCTGCTGATTTTGTGTGTATCCGCATATCATAGTTGTCCACGAAATGACATTCCTACGTGGCATCTCATCAAAAATCTCCCTAGCCTCAGCCAAACGACCTTCCTGACAATACCCGTTAATCATGTTAGTCCTCGCCACCACATCTTTCTCAGGCATTTCATCAAACAGCCGACGAGCATCATCAATACGCCTCTCTTGTATTAGGCCACCCAACATCACCGTCCACGATACAACATTCTTTTCCGGCATCTGCCAAAAGAGCGACTCCGCCTCCGATATCATCCCCTCTTGCACATACCCTCTTACCATCGCCGTCCACGAAACCACATTTCTGTCAGCCATTGAATCAAACACCTTCCTCGCTTCCTTAACCATTCCATTCTTCACATACCCAGTCATTAACGCGTTCCAAGAAACAATGTCCCTTTCCGGCATTCTCTCAAAAAGTTCCTTGGCTTCCCAAGGTTGATTGTTCTGAAAGTACGCGGCGATAATGGAGTTCCAAGACGCAACATTTCTCGTGGGCATTTCATCAAACACCTTCCGGGCATTATGAATTTGGCCGAGACGCGAGTACCTCGCAATAAGAGAATTGAAGGAAATTGTGGCGCCATAGCAGTACAACCTAATCGAGAGACAAAATAACCGCATCGGCCGCCGAGAAACTCTACCGGTAAACATCGCTGGCAGGCTTCCGATAATGGAGACGCGCGAAAATTTGAAGAAAAAGAGGACGACAACTGATTAAACGACATGTGGTTTTAGGTTTGAGGAAAACTGAATTAACTACACAAAGACATGTCGTTTCAGTTAAAGTGACATATTTCCGGTTTTTTTTTTTTTTTTTTTTTTTTTTGCCCTTTCTTCTTTTGAGAGGGAAATTCAATAAAACATTCTTTGCAGATTCCCCTGTCCTCCTGGCGCTTGAAGATGTCGTTTTCTTAATGCTGCGAATAATTGTCGTTTTCTTGAATTTGATCAATTTAACCTCAAACGACATATTATTTACACACTGGCTATTGAGTTCGTAAAACAACTGTTGTCGTCAGCTTTCTTTCTAATACTATTTGTCTAAGAGATGTCGTTTGCGGTTTATATTATACGGGTCAGCTTGATACAGATGATAGGATCCTATTAGATAAGATTACATAAATAGATTGAATTGAAATGTATAAGAAATGATAAGATTGAATTTTATCTAATATTATTCTATAATTGGTTAAGACTGAAATCCTTAGAGATTGGCATATTAGATGAGTGACTTGTGGAGAAAACTTAGAAAGAGAAGATGAGTTTTTCGAATCCCCTCCTCTTGCAAAAGATATTTGAATCCCTTTTCACGAGAATTAAGTTATGGACATAAGTTCTCATTAAGTCCAGTTTTTTAAAATTTCTCATCAAACACATTATTAAAATCCAGTCCAACCCCGTCCTCCTTAATTTTGTACACCAAACAGTAATGCTACACGTCGTTTACACAATAACCAATTTGGAGGAAGAAAGACTATTGTAAATGTCGTTTTTTTTATTTAAAAAAAAAAAAAAAAGGACCTCTTGTGGTATATAACGAGCTCATTAAACACCGTTCAATTACACGTCTTTTTCCTCTACTCAGTAGCGTCTTCAAGCGAGTTGTTGTATATTTTTGGTTGAGAGAAAAGTCCGAGAGGAGGGTGATCAGTGTTGGCATTTTTCTTTGGTGTTAGCATATTCTTTTGGGTAAGGAATGTCCGTTGAATGTCCTACGGATGGGTTTTATCTCTCGACGAGGATCACGTCATCTCAGCTCCACCGAATATGCTCTTTTCATCGGATACTAGATTGGTAAGAAATAAACATTTATATTTTAAAACTCTAAAAAGGACCACCTAATACTCGAATCTTTGCTGCTATGATAATCCATTATCGTTAGGCTATCA
The DNA here is from genome assembly GCA_009761775.1 of Ficus carica. Classification (NCBI taxonomy): domain Eukaryota; kingdom Viridiplantae; phylum Streptophyta; class Magnoliopsida; order Rosales; family Moraceae; genus Ficus; species Ficus carica. The sequence continues at coordinate 11,778,262 of CM019741.1, read as the reverse complement.
CACTCTCTCAGTGGTCGAGTTGTTATACATATGCATGTATGTATTATATTGTTAAGGGTAAAAAAACCCAAGTTCCACATCGAAAACATATAACAACAATAACAGACATATAAGGATATTGGGCTACTCCACTTAACAAGTTGATCTTTTAAGATGGAAGCCCAAATCCTTAACAGTGTCAAATGGCATCAGTGCCCAACAAGTTCAAACGAGTGGCTGGATCGATCAAATTGTGGGGAACATGTTACGGATATAAAAAGAAATACAGGTCTCATATCGAAATCATATAGTAATATACAAAAATATAAGGATATTAGACTATTCCAATTAACATGTTGACTTTTTTAATAATGAAAATCTAATTCCTTAACAATCTGGAATTCCTTCTTCTCTCTAACTTTCACACACATACATAGGTGTACATGTATATTTTTTCAGAATGAGTTGTTGTATATGCACTTGATAGAAAATAGCAATTTATTTTTCTTCGAAGCAACACTGCGCGTCCTTGTACTTATCAAACGAAAGGACGTTATCTTAGTTTCTCTTTATATATTTTGAAGTCATACTATTACATTAAGGAAGCTCCGAAATTTTTTTATGCAGGCATCATAATAGTAATGAAAAAAATGCGAAGAAATATATTTTCTAAAATTATAATGAAACCTCATAAAAAAAAATTACATTTAAAAATGTTTACCGCTTGTAGTGTGCAAAGGCAAGTAAGGATTAATGTATAAACTTTCAAACAAAAGAAGGACGAAATTTTAAATTAAAACTTAAATCTTCTGTCATTTATTGTAGCATCCACAAACATGTATATATATTTCCCTTACTAAGCGAACAACGATCTCTGTTTTAAAAGAAATATGGCTTTAAACACTTGGACTATTTTAGAAAAACTCATATTTTCTTGTCAAAAGGCTCTTGACAATTACAGAGCAAAGGGTAGCAAAAACAACAACAATATTGAGCGTGTGGAAGTAGAACTATAGTAGTCCATATAGTAATGAAACTCAACTGCTACAAAAGAAATCAAATTTCACAGAGGCGTGGAATAAGCCGCGGAAAGTATCTTCGACGCCACAATGGAATTTGCAGCCTCTGTGTAATGAATTCCATCCCAGCTCACGAACCGCGATCCCTCATCGCAAACTTGGCTGCCGGCTTGACCACATGTGAAATGGACGTCGTAATTGTACGGAGGACCTCCATGACCACAGCATGCCATTAGCGGACTTGAAAAACCTGCAAAATTTTGATCAAGTAATGTGAATTGCATTGGAACGTTTTTTGGTGAGGGCGAAATTTTGATGCATGGTGGAGTAGAGGCTTAATTACCATATTTGGTATGATTGGCAATAAGGTCATACTTGATGGAGAAAATGTCCACATAAACGATAGTCGCATCCTTCAGTTCCGCTCTCATCTTTTCGCTTACGGCGTAGTTCTTCGTTGAACAACCTAGCTG